>CM029132.1:3985625-4035625 GCA_016859345.1 Istiophorus platypterus | reverse complement strand
CTAATCACATCTGGCCACTTTCACTTTTTGATTTTTTACTATGTGCAAAGATGAAAAAAAAACATTAAATTAAAAAAAATTATTAAAAAAAAAGTATATTTTTTTTCATCTTTTCATCATATATATACATATATATATACATACAAACATATATATGTATATATATAGGTATATATACATATATATGGTGAAAAGATGAAAAAAACTTTTAAAAAAAATGAAAAAAATTATACATTTATTTATATATTTATTTTATTTTTTATAATTTTTCAGGTATTTTCAGGTATTTTTTTTTAATTCATCAAGATCAAGAAGTGAAATTGGCCAGATGTGATTAGCTTAGCGCAAAAAAGAAAAAAAGTGTAAATATATATATTTTTTTGTATTATTATTATTTTAGTTTATTTCTTTTTTAAATTTTTTTTTAATTCTTTTTTTTCATCTTTTCTCACAGTCAAAGATCAGAAAATGAAAGTTGCCATATGTGATTAGCTTAGTGAAAAAAAAGAATTGTATATATATATATATATATATATATATATATATATATATATATATATATTATTTTATTTTATTTCCTGTTTTTTTAAAAAAAAAGAAAAAAAAATCTTTGCACACAGTAAAAGACCAAAGAGTAAAAGTGACCAGATCTGGTTAGCTTAGCCAAAAAAAAAAAAAAAAAAAAAAAAAAAAATATATATATATATATATATATATATATATATATTTTTTTTTTAAATAAATATAAATATGTATGCTGAAAAGATGATTTTTTTTTAATTTATGTGTTTATATATAAATACATGTATACATATAGACATTTTTTTTATCTTTTACTTGTGTATATAAAAAAAAAAAAAAAAAAAAAAAAATCCCAACTGTGTGTTTAATGGCTACAAATCAAGATTAATTCACAAACGCTTTCTACCTTTGGAGATAATCCGGGAGAAATTTTAAGAGAGAACGTTAAAGGACCACTGAGTGGGATTTAGTGGCATCTAGTGGTGAGGTTGTAGATTGCAGTTTAACAAACAGTTGGCGTAAGAACTTGGACTTTTCCTTGACTGTGTCCAGCCTCTAAACGGTCCTGTCCTCAGGCTAATGTTTGCTAGGCATAGACAAAAAAAAAAAAAAACGTGACTCTTGGATTTGTTCTTCACCAATTTTTCTGTTAAAAGTATACATGTTAATAAGTCATTTTATTTTTGATGAAAACTGTTTCCCAATTTTTCCAGCTCAATTCTTTTTTTGCGCTAAGCTACTCACAAAAGCTGCACAAAAAAATGAAAAAAAAAAAAAAAAAAAATTAAATAAAAATATATATATTTGTTTAATTTTGTATTTTTTTCATCTTTTCAACATAAAAACACACACACACACATATATATATATATATATATATATATTTTTTTTTTTTGCGCTAAGCTAATCACATCTGGCCACTTTCACTTTTTGATCTTTTACTGTGTTGTATAAAAAAGTAAAAATAAAAAATGTAAAATAATATAGAAAAAATATTTAGAAAATATTTAAAAAATATAAAAAAAAATATAAATATAAAAAAATATAAAAATTTTGAAAAAAATGTATATATATATATATATATATATATATATATATATATATATATATATATATATACATTTTTTTTCTTTTTTACACTAAGCTAATCGCATCTGGCCACTTTCACTTCTTGATGTTTTGCTGTGGTTAAAGATAAAAAAAATTAAAAAACATATACATATATATATGATGAAAACATGAGAAATTAAAAAAAATAATTTAAAAAAAAATTATATATATTTTATTTTTTTTTTCCCACTGAGCTAATCACATCTGGCAACTTTCAAAAAAATATATTTATATAAATATAAATATATATGATGAAAAGTTGAATTTTTTTAAATACATTTAAAAAAAATTTACACATCCATATATTTGAAATATATATACATATTGCATATATATATATATATATATATATATATATATTTTTTTTTTTTTTTTTTTTTTTTTTACTTTTTTCGCTAAGCTAACCACATCTGGTGACTTTCACTTTTGGATCTTTTGCTGTGTGTAAAGATGAAAAAAAATAAAAAATATTTATATTTTTTTTCATCTTTTCAGCATATATATATATATATATATATATATATATATACACACATACATATATAGACATTTTTTTTTATCTTTTACTTGTGTATATATAAAAAAAAAAAAAAATCCCAACTGTGTGTTTAATGGCTACAAATCAAGATTAATTCACAAACACTTTCCACGTTCGGAGATAATCTGGGAGAAATTTTAAGAGGTTGATTATTTGATCAAGTTACTCACATCGTTGGACGACGAACACGCTGGATCCTTTATGTCGTGTTTGACTTCAACGCCGGAGTCTGTGATGTCTCAGACACCACAAGAAATAAAGGCTTTTCTATGTGTGTGTGTCTCCGTCTCCGTCTCCGTCTCCGTCTCCGGGTCCAAAGCCGAGGTGCCCGACGACTGACTCCCGAGGGCGGTCGGCGATTGTTTGGTTTTCGAGAGCTCAGAGAAAGCAGCAAAATCTCAGCACCTGATGACACCTGCAGGCAACTCGGCAGCACAAGACCCAGAGGTTGGATTTTACAAGTGAAGGAACAACCATCAACACAAGACACCAGCATCACACTTCAATGTTTCGTTTAATCTCCGGAGGGTTGCGCTGACTTTGTCTTTGTTACACACTGCACACGATAACACAATAAAACACCTCGCAACGTACAAGGTCGTGCAACATCTAGTCTGGCTTCCAGCATTGCGCGCACAGTCTCGATATACAGGCTGTTCAGATCGGGGGGGTGGAGGGTGGGTTGCATTCACTAACGTTGTCTATGGGAAACTGCTGCACAGAAACACGGCGGCGTGTTCGGAAACGTTTCAGTTTCCCGTCTGCGTTTTTTTTTTTTTTTTTTTCTCCTTGGTTCCGTGTAAATCCTCCGAAGAGTTTCAGTCCAAAAAAACTTTTTTTCTTTTTTCTTAACCGCTTGAAAAAAAAAGACACAAAATATTAAAAACAAACCAAAAAAAAAAAGACATGATTTTTAAATAGAAAAGAAACAACAGTGAAATCATTGGTATAAAGACCAATAAACACATTCAACTAGTTTTTTTTTTTATCCTAAAATGGCTTCCACAAAGGTCTGTTCCCAAAAAACACGAGTTCATTTCCAGCACAACAAAAGCTAATCGAACCAAAAAGTGATGCACAAAAAAATTCACCCGAATATTTGCTAAACACAGGCTGTACATGACGTCTCTCTTCTTCATTGATAGTCTGTGATAACACTGGAGAATTTCGATGACTTTGGCTTAAAGTTGGAATAACTTTACCACCGGTTGGTTGTTTTTTTTTGTTGTTGTTGTTGTCGTTGTCTTTTGGAAAAACTATTCCGATGCCAATTTGCTCTAACATCGGAAAGACGTTTCCAAGATGGCGCCGTGGCGGCGGAATGACACGTAATCACATGTAATCACATCGGTGTTAAATGGGAGGATCTCAAGCTGCTGCAGGAGCAATCGTACAACCACTGGTGTAATAAACGCGTGTATACATCTCTATATATTTATCATTCTTTTCAGTTTGGTTAGATATATTACATTTTATCAACACACTTTTTGTCCGTATACATTTTTCATAAATTAAAGATTTTCTCATTAAATCAATCAAACAAAAGAAATAAAAAAACACTCATTACCACTCGAAATCTTAAACACGCACATACACACATATACACAAAGGAAAATGTGTTTGTTTTTTTCCCCCGTTCAGTTTGCTTCTTCGTAAAGTGCAAGGCAAGATACAGTAAACTTTTGAAATGTAGGACGTACGGCGACCTCCTCGTCCGAGGCGCGGTTAGCGCACACGCCCTCGCGCCCGACACACGCCCGGCGCGTCTCGCCACCCGCCCCGGACTTTGGCACGAGCCCGGCGCGACACCGCTAAAGCCTCTGAGGTTAGTTTGACAAAGGTGTAAATAACTCTTGGGGGGCGAGAACCGAACCCTTTAGGTGAATGGGAGGAAGCACAGAAATGATCCTTTTACAACGACTTGTTTGCGGATTTAATGCTAAAGTTAAATCTCAAAATAACTTTTTTGTTCCTGTCTTGCTCAGATCTGAGTCAAAGTGTATTTCTGATGAGAGCAACGTTAAAGGACCACTGAGTGGGATTTAGTGGCATCTAGTGGTGAAGTTGTAGATTGCAGTTTAACAAACAGTTGGCGTAAGAACTTGGACTTTTCCTTGACTGTGTCCAGCCTCTAAACGGTCCTGTCCTCAGGCTAATGTTTGCTAGGCATAGACAAACAAAACAAAAACAAAACATGACTCGAATTTCTTTTTAACCTTTTTTTCTAATAAGACATTTTGTTTTTGATGGAAAATGTTTCCCAATTTTTCCTGTCCAATTCTTTTTTTTTTTTTTTTGCGCTAAGCTATTCACATCTGACCACTTTCAGTTTTTGATCTTTTACTGTGCAAAGATGAAATAAATAAATAAATAAATAAATCCGGAATATATATATTATATATATATATATATATATATATATATATATATAAATATATAATATATATATACATACATATATATATATATATATACATACACACACATATACATATACATGTTTTTTGTTTTCTTTTCAATTTTTTTTCATCTTTTCAACATATATATACATATGCATATATATATATATATATATATATATATTTTTTTTTTTTTATTATTTTTTTTGCGCTAAGCTAATCACATCTGACCACTTTCACTTTTTGATCTTTAACTGTGTGCAAAGATGAATATAAAAAATTTAAAAAATTAAAAATTAAAAAAAATTTATATATATATATATATATATATATATATTTTATTTTATTTATTTATTTATCTATTTTTTTATTTATTTTTTTTGGGGGGGGGTAAAAATTATTTCTTTTTTTTTCATCTTTTCATCATAGATATATATATATATATATATAATATTATCTTTTTTTGCGCTAAGCTAATCACATCCGGCCAGTTTCATTTTTGGTCTTTTACTGTGTGAAAAGATGAAAAAATAAATAAAAATAATAAATATGAAACGTAATAAAAAAAAATTATATTTTTCTTTTAAGTTGTTTTTTTAATTTTTTTTTCATCTTTTATATATATATATAAAATTTATTTTTTTCTCGCTATGCTAATCACATCTGGCCGCCTTCACTTTTTGATCTTTTACTGTGTGAAAATATGAAAAAAAATTTTAAAAATAAATTCGAAAAAAATATTAAAAAAAATAAATGTTTAATATATATATATATATATATATATATATATATATATATATATATATATATATTCCTTAAAGGATCATTTCTGTGAAACCTGGATGGAAATTGCCTCTAGAACTTGGTGAACGTCAGTGTTTCAGCCACGTCCCAACAGCAGCACACGCGTCCCGGATCATTTCCACGCACTTGTTATGGTCGTGAATAAAAATTCAGATGTCACGAGGTCTTGCTGTTTGTTTAACCTGCTTTGGAGAACCGTGTGGGCGGAAAGTGTTGTAAGTCCACACAACTTTTTTTTTTTTTTTTTTTAAACCTTTCTCTTATTTTTCTTATCTATTTTTTCGATAAAATTTCGTTTCTCCAGTGTTGCCCCACAGTTAAAACCCAGAGAATCCGGAGCGACGAGCAGGTTAGAACAAAGAAACAAAACGAGACGGAGACCGACCGACCGATATAAAACCTCACGAACGGCGCTGGTCGGAACAAACGGGTCAAACGCCGCTATGTGGAGGCCACTCGGGCCCCGACGGTGAGGCGAAGGAGGGCTACGTACGCATGCAGGGCCACGCGGAGCAGCATTA
Organism: Istiophorus platypterus; assembly: GCA_016859345.1. Taxonomy (NCBI): domain Eukaryota; kingdom Metazoa; phylum Chordata; class Actinopteri; order Istiophoriformes; family Istiophoridae; genus Istiophorus; species Istiophorus platypterus. Next base: position 4,029,731 of record CM029132.1, on the reverse strand, counting down.
ACTGGCCTCGATTATATAAACAGTGGCCGAGGAGTTTGTCAAAAGGGGGAAGCAGCAAAGCCAGGACAGCTTCACATATTAACATTGGGAAAATAAGATATACAAAAAAATATAGATATATTTATAATAGTAGCAATGATAATAATAGCTCTTAACCACAGACAAGGCAAAATCAATTATCCACCGACTCTTATGTTACATATACAATCAAGAGTATGGCGAAGGAGGAGAAATATGCTGAGCCGCTGTAATGTTTCGTCAACGTGTCCCTTGATGCTTCCTCCTTCTGTAAACGCCCTCACCGTACACTGTCGGGAAAGAAAATAATAAATAAAAATATCCGACTTATGGAGGCGTTTCATCCGGTGCCGTGCCCTGAAATGGTCCTCAGAAATAAAAGTGGAGGGGAAAACCCCCAAAAAATAAAACGCACAGCGAGATAGGTCGACCCTGGCGATGACCGAACGACGTACAGCGCGCTCCCGGAAAAATAAAAACCCAAAAACCCAGCGTCGGCCCAAACGGAAGGACTCGTCGCGAGGGCCGTCCGCCTCTACGCCACGGCCGCGTAGCCTCGGACCACACAAGTCACACGGGCGCCTGGTAAGAACCACTTTAGAACCACGAACCACAGAACCTTTGCGAAAATCATACATGATTCATCAGTTAACGTTATCATTATTCACAGGTTAATACAAGTCCACACAAGTACATTCCTCAGTATATTTTTTTGCAACATTTAAGATATTCTCCAGTTCAGTAGACGATAAGATTGAGATGTTTCGGTTTGTTCATTTTGTCGATTCCTTGCCGTTTGAGTTTTCTCATGGCAGTAGCGTCGAGAAATAAATACTCTTCGAAAAAGTCTCAAGAAAAAAATCAAAGTCGGGAAAGGACGTTTTCCCAAGTTCGGAGATAAAGCGATCGAAGTCGGGGGGAGAAAAAAATTTAAAAGATCGTAACAACTTATACGAGTGGATATAAAATGAGACGGTTGCACTCGGCATGCGAAGGAGAGCACCACGTAAACACATTTCTTCATCAAAAGGAAAAAAAAAGTTTGAGATGGGAACGCCGTCGTCCCTCCCTCGTCCTCCGTTTGATCTCGCCGCTGGCCACGCCCACTCCCCCAGCTGAGGCAGGCAGACGGGAACAGAAAGCAGGGCGCCGGCGGCGGAACGAGAGGCCGAGCCCCTTCAGGAGAATATCGATAAAAGCAGGGAGGGAAAAGAAAATTTTAAAAAATTCCTCCCTGTTTGCGAAAAAACAAACAAACAAAAAAACGGGAAGAAGGTTCTCGCTCTCTTCCTCACGCCGCTGTCGAGCGCTGGGCGTCGCGGTCAGAGAGGGAGGACGACGGCGTGGGGGTCGGGGGGGGATTCTCCTCCCCCCTGGTTCTCAGGGTGATGGCGGGGGTCGGGGGGGTAAAGCACCTCACGCGAGGACTTCAGTTGCCCGAGCAATCGGCCTCACCGACGCCCCCTCTGATGTCCCAGGTTCCTGCAGGGACGGAGAGAGGAAAAGAAAGAAATAAATACCAACGAAACGAAAAACGTGTTTCAACAACAATAGAGATAAATCCAACCGTTCTGTTTTTACCTGAGAGAGAGCTGTTGGACTTCTGCTTGTGGAGCTTCTCTCTCTCCTTCTTCACCTTGGGAATGATCTTCAGCTTCATACTGCTGCCGCTCTTACCGCTGCCCCTCGCCGAGTCCTGGGGAAGACGCAAGGGACTTGGTTGGACAACGCCGGGCATCGGGGCGGACGATATAAAGACAGATTACACCCCCAAAGCCCCCCCCCCCTTACCTCCTCAGAGCACTGCATGAGCGGACAGATCCAGTGGATGTCGTCCAGCTTGTGGAGCTCGGCACTGAGGCTGTTCAGCGTCGACCGGAGCTCCTCTTCCTCGGGGGAATCCGACTGAGGAGGAGGAGGAGAGAGGGTTTCGGTTTAATCACGTAAACAGTTCATCAAACAACCCCGCTCTTCCGCCACCCGAGGGTCATTCAGATGTCGACACCCGGCGCTTAACGTGCAAAATTCACACATTTGTAAGCACCAGACATCTGTTCATCTGCAAATCTGTCAAAAGTTTTTTTGGGGAAGGGGGCGGGGGGGGGGGGGGGTCGCGAAATCCTTCCACACTGAGAGCAAGTCTGTGTAATGTGCATACCGGCATTCTGTTTGATGCTTTATTCATCCGCGTATTATCATTTAATCTCGTCTCTCCCGCCACCAGAAACTTTGGGGACCGCGGCGCATCGAGAGGCGCCGGAGACGGAATCGGCGACGGTTCGGCCCGACTTCACAAACTCCGCAAAGAGTCAGACGCAAGCATTTTCGAGACCAGGGAGGGGGAAAAGATGGCGGGGAGAAAGGGGGAGGGACAACGGGGAGAGGAGGTCGTACCAGCAGTTTGCCATCGAGTAGCATCCTGGTCTCGGCCTGCAGGACTTTGCTGCTGTTGACGATTTCCACGGCTGTGCTGCGACTCAGACACTGGAAAACGCACAAAAGCAGGGTGTCATTTATCAACACAATAAAAATAATTAAAAAAGACATGCAATAAATGGTCTAAAGGGGGCAGATGACGCTCGTGTGTCCAACGTCCAAATCCACGTCTCATATTTTTCTATGGATTTTCTTACTGCAGTCAATTTGAAACAGAAACAGCGAAAAACTTTATTATACTTGAATTTCTCAGCGTTTAATCTCTGCATTACTACAGTTAATAACTCTACCAAAACAACACAAACTTTTAGATGTAGCAGTTTTAAAAAATGGATCAATAATTCAATAATTGAGAAACGAAAAAAACAACAACATGCTTGTAGGTTTTTAAAGTTGATGAATATCCCGACTTTAAGACGCCTGCAGTTCGAAGAAAGATGAATAAAATATTGCAACTGAGAGAATTTATTTTCAAAGCTGTTTGACACATAATGTTCGACACCAAACGAAGAAAAAGACCTGAAATTAATAATCAGACACAAACTGAAATATATATAACCATGAAATTGAGAAATAATTTAATACACTACATTTTTCAACTTCAGCTCATTATTATAAAGTCTTAAGTCTTTCCGGGTCATTTTTTCCCCACATTTTTCCAAATTCTGTTTCTGTTTAACAATGTAATTTTTCCTTTAAAAAAAATAAAAAATAAAAAAATGCCTAAATGACAAATAACTCAGAATTGATCACTGGGAAAAATAGCCAACATTGGTAAGAGGCCATTTGGAAACGAAAAATCACCTGCAGAGCGTGAAACGCAGCAAGATGAAATAACGATTTCATATAATCCACAGGGTTATTTGTTAACGTCTTACTTGTTTGCCTCTCAGCACTATGAGGCGCCATAAAATCCCACTGGACAGCTGTGTCCTTGAACTGACGTGATGGATGCATTTCGGTTTCAACGGGCTGCAAAATTGACGGCCTGTAACTGGACGTGAGAAACCGAGCGCGTCGCCAAAAATCTGCGAGCTTTGCTTCACAGTTCCTCAGTCAAATCTGCCATCTGGCTGCTGCCCCCCCCCTCGTTGATGTCTCACCTCGGGACTGGACAGTTTGGCCTCCGTGAGCACCAGGGCGGTGGCGTTGACGGCGTGGGCCAACTCCTGCTCCACCAGCTTGTGGGTCTTGGCTGCCTCGCGGATCCTGGAGGGAGGGAGGAAATCGAGGCCTTGACAGAGCTGTAATTATTATTTTCAACAAGCCGAAAGGGCAAAGTTGTGGCGATTACTCCGACGAGCCTTCTCCGCCTTACTGACGCGGCAAAGGCCCGGTTCCTTTCTCCGACCACAGCAAATCCTTCGGGTTCGGTTTGTAGACGTTTGGGTTTGAAACTCAGCAAAAATTATGAGCCACTGAGAGAAAAAGGCTTTAAAATGAAGAAACCCCTCAATCACTTCTAGTTAAAAATAAACTCACCCCTTTATATAACATTGTCCATGCTCCCACTCCATGTTGACACGAGGCAATTTTTTTTTGTTTGTTTTCATTGAAACTTCATTCTTAAGTCTTTTTAGGAAATATCACGGCTGCAAGTTACAGCATGCATCTCCTTTATCGCGCTCTTAAATTCCCCATATCCAACCCATTTCCATTTTCCATTTACTTTCCTCCGACCAACGGAAAACCAATTTTTATGACTACTTCTAAACTTCTAATCAAAAGTACTTGTCAACTGAGGTGGGAGTTCAGTTTTGCCACCATGACTGAAAAGATCCCAATAAAAACCCAACGAACTTAGAAGACGTAAATGGTTTACAAGTGAGGGGAAAAAAAAAGAAATCAAAACTTGCTTTTATGTGCCATGTGCTGTAATAAAAAAACAAAATACCGTAATAATCCTTTGTTTCTCTTTTGTCCAACTCTTTATGCCGATTTCTTTCAGGATGTTGTTGGTACATTTTAATCATGTTTTTCTTTGGGGTTCTTTTGTGTTTTTCAGGGTTTTTTTTGTTCTTTTCTATTTGGCTCTTTTTTCCGTTTCCGTTTGTTGGGATAAGAACAACGCGAGCGATCACACGCGCCCGAGGCTACCGCTCGCGTCGCGACCTTTTTCTTCCAACTCAGGTGCCAACTCTCTGGAGGGGCAACCTGTGAAGGGACGGGGACCGAGAGGGCGTCGACCAACACGGCGACTCGGTGGTTACCTCTCCATCCCTTGCCACGGTGACGTCGCAAGATCGGACCCTGTCAAAATGGCCTAATTCTTTCACTCAAGACGTCCTATCGGGAGGTGTGTTGGATCAAAATTACACTTTGTCAACGACCTTTCAGATCCAAAACCTTCATCGGGTAAAATTTTTAACCGGCTAAAGTTTTAAGGTCTGACTCATCAGTACAGTGAAGATAAATGGTTTTGTTTGGTTTTATTTTTGTTTCGTCTGTTTGTTTTCTGTCGTGTTCCTTACCTGTTGATGAGGGTGTCGGCCACCAGGCCCAGCTGCTGCACCTGGGCGCACTCCTCCTCGGTCAAGTACTCCATGGACTGCTGGGAGTTAAGGCGGGGCCGGGTGGCGCGGTAGCTGTCGATCTTCCTCTTGTCCTCCCACGACTTCAGTGTGCTCTCGAACGCCTGGTCGGGGAGGAGACGGAGACGTTTTATTCCTCCGGTGCGTCCGTTTCGCTTCGACCTCGGAGACGAGCGCATCGCGGATCGCAAAGGGAAGTGGCGGCGTCAGGTGAAAAAAAAAACAGAAAACACCGGAGCAAAATCTAACCGGAGCGCCACCTGACGCCCACTACGGAGTGGTTCTCCTATGTATTGTATAATTGTGCAGCTGTAAAAAGAGAACTCAGGGTAGCAATGCATAGAAATGGTTCTGCCAACCACATTTGCATTTTGCCTCACACCTGGACTGAGGTAAAAGAGAAAAAACTGTAAATCTGACATTATCCAGGGAAAGAAGGATAGAAAAAGACAGTTTATTAAAACCATGTGTGACTTGAAAAAAATATAAAAACATATAAATATATATAAAAATATATACAAATAAATAAATAAAATCCCGAAATAATTGGTTCAGGAGCGGGACTCTACCCTGTCTCTGGTGAGCATCTGAGCCCGGTTCTTGTGGACGATCTTGACGATGCCCGGCGGCTGGATCCAGGCCTCCCCGTCCACCTGCACGGGAACCCCCTCCTCCCCCAGGATGGTGATCTTTACCTGACGGCACTGAGACGCAACAGAGCAGAAAACAGCACAGGTCGGACCAGACTTCTTGTTTCTTTCCCTTCTCCTTCTTCCCTGCTTTGACCTCCCCTGCCTCTTTGCTAACAGACACTGAGCATTTCCTTCAAATGCGTCTGCTCTACACGCTGATTTTATACACTATTGTTCAGCAGGTGGATGTGACCGGTGACTCGTTATATTTCTACCATGCGGCTTCGCTCCAGATCTCAGAGTTGGCGAAGTGCACCGGAGCTTAATTCCAGTAAAATAAAACAAAACAAAAAAAACAACAGAACCGATTATCTGCCCAAAACAGGAGGTTGAAACCCAGAACGTCACCATTACTGAAGTCATATTCGTTTCTATCCCATCCCATAAAACTCCAGGTTGTTAGGCTCCCGTCTCCTGTTGTGACCTTCTGCTTTAATCCAAAACCCGTCACTTGCCAAGACACCATCCAAAAAACTGTGTCTTTGTGACTGAGAGCGAGCGGATCGCTTCTCGCCCACTTTACATTCAGGAGACTAAAATAAAGGCTGGTACATCTAATTATATTCTGGTGCAACGAAACGTTGGGGGCTACCTGAGGTCGTTTGTAGCGTCAGCCAACAACTGAAGTGTTTTCTAGGGATTGTAGTTTGTTTTGAACAAGAGTCTCTTTGTGACAGTAGATGATGAAGAGAACACAAGGGGAGGGAAGAGCTTCGAGACTGCGATTGACAATGTAGAGCTGAGATCAATGTGTGTGTGTGTGTGTGTGCATGCGTTACCTGTGCAATGCGGTGGTGCTGCAGGTTGATGACTCTGGACACGGCCATCTGCATGCTGCCGAACACCGCCACCACCTCCAGCTTCTTATCGTCAAACGACGGGGCCCCGAAGTTCTGAAGCAAAATGGCGTCGGGCAAATTAGCTCCGTCGAGATAGAAAAAACCCCCAAAACAACCCCCCCCACAAAAAAACCCCACTGAACAAAGCTTTTAACTTAAGGACTCGATTTACCAGAAAGAAAGAATCTTTAGAGTCAGACGTTTTGTTTCCTTGTTGTCATTTTTTATTTTTATTTTTTTTTTAATTCATGCGGCTCGATCGAACTTCACTCACGTTATCCTCCTTGGTGCCTCCCCAGAAGTTGATGCCGCCTGCGTAGCTGGGGATGTTGAGCACAGCCAAGCCCTGCAGGCTCGGCAGAGACATGGGAACGCCGTCACACTGAAGGTACCGGAAGGGGGGGGGGGTCAGAGGGGTGGAGGGGGGGGGTGAAAATGAAAATAAAAATCAGGCTGTTTCGAGCAAAGCAGCCGATGGGGAATCTGTCTCCATCCTGGTCCCGGTCTGTTAGCAGAAATCTGTGTGTGAGGGTGAGTGTGTGTGTCTGAGTGTGTGTGAGTGTGTGTGTGTGTGTGAGTGTGTGAGTGTGTGTGCGCGTGAGTCTGACCTCCAGCTGAACCCTCTGCTCCAGGTTCTTGTAGGTCTTCTGGACCAGCTCCTTGGTTCCCAGGACGCCGTACCACATCATGTTTTTGGTGCGACTGCTGCAGGAGAGGGAAACGAAACCAATCAACGCTGTAATTTGTTTCGCTAGATAAAAACTTTATGGGTTAATGTGTCTTGTTCTATTTTAGCTTTATTTAATTTTCTATTTTACAAGTTTTTTTTTTTCATTTGAATGTTTCTTTTATATGTTGTCTTAATACCTTTTATGTCTCGTATAAAACACCCTGCACTGCTTTGCCTATAACTGTTATTTACTCTCTTGCATCCAGGGAGGTTTCAGAGGTAGTTTGGAAGTCGAGTCTTTATTAATCCTTTTGAAGCATCACTAGTAACCAACAGCCTCTACTCGCCATTTTAAACACTCTCTTGGGGAAACTGACAAGGATTAGTTTGTCCAGGCTATTGATCCCTTATCTGCTGCCCTGAAGTCTGCACCATCAGCACGGGGGTAGATTGAAACCGAAATTTCTTTATATGCAGATGATTTGTTGTTGTATACGTCTGACCCACATCTCAAATATAACCAGTATTGCTGGGAATGTTATGGGATGATATAAGTAATTAAAATAGATGTAACTCCATCAGAAAAAACATTTCAGCACTGAGATTAAACCAAGATAAACATGGTGAATATGTGTTAAAATTAATGGATTAACACTCCAGGGACAATCTTTCTAAACCTTTTACTTAGTGTTTACCTGGATACACATTAAAGCTACAATCTCAGACCAACAAAAAGGTTTAAGTATTTTATAAATATGTGTGTGTGTGTGTGTGTGTGAGATGAATGATGATCATAGGGGCCGGAATACAGGAATTAATATAGTTTAAAAATGCAAGAGAGTTGTTGTTTCACACAACTAAACTGAACTGCACGGTAATATAATTTGTGTTTGTGCGTGTCTTCATACCTGCATTTTTTGGGATGCTCATCTCTCTTGTTGTTGAACTCCAGGGAAATCTTGGCGTCCAGGCCGATGCCGAAGTAGTTGTTCATCACACACTTCTCTGAGCATTGTCTACAGACACGCAGGGTGTGGGTCACTCATTAAAACACCTGAACGCATCAAGGGGGGAGCAAAGAACACACGCAGAGCACATACAAGTTGACAAGCGTGCACGCAGACTCACACAGAGTCCTCGCTGAAGGTGACGGTGCTGAGGCTCTCTGGCTTCTCCAGGAAGATGAGGGAGGTGGGACCAAGGTTTCCCTGACCTGGAAGGAGGCGCGGTGGGTAAATGAAAACGTCCTCCCAACGGAAGCAGGTCTTATGTAACGAATGCCCCCCCACACACAAAAAAACGTCTTTGTTCTTTGGTTTGTGTAAGGTTGGGGGTTATTCTTGAAGAAGTGAGTCGTCCTCAAACCTCTTCAGACAAAACACGGTGGTTTGAGTTTTTAAAGTACAGACGTAGTTTTGTTTTGTTTTGTTTTTTCCAAAATGTACAAAACATGGTTTTCGACTCTGCCCCTTCACTTCAAAATCCCCTCCGAGTGTAACGAAATTCATTATCGAGGGCTAGAGCGACACTTACGTGGCTCGGCGTCCCTCAGCTCCTCGCTGTTCTCTCTTTTGATGGAGGACGAGGACGACATCCTCTGGACCTGCGTGTGTCGGTTCTGCTCGTCCACCACTGAAACCACGGAGAACGGCCGGTGAACCGCGGCAGATTCGATGCTTTACATAAAACGATAGCGAGGTCGAACGGCCTTCCTCTCACCTTTCTCGGCCTGTTCGATGATCTGCCTCAGGGCCTTCTTCAGGCTGTTGGCCCTGAGCATCAGCTGCTCCTTGGACCGGTACGTTTTGCCCTCCGAGCCCGACTCACCGCCGCTGTCGCCGGGGCTCGAGCCGCCGCCCTCCTGGCCGGGCGCCGAACCCGCTGGCACCACCTGAAGCCAGATGACAGCAGGGAAGGGAAATGTCCTCTTGGCATTAAAACCCATAATATTCCTGTCAAGTGACCCTTTTGTGAAAAATTCTCGACATTGCCCAGACTTCTCCGTATGATTTATTTCATTTCATGGGCAGTGTGAAACCTGCAGCATCACCAAGGCAGTAATTTTTAACCAGATGTCTCCTCATTCATAAATTTTTACCCTTCCTGCCCTGTGGAGCCTTATGCTGGTGCTACATTTTTCTCCCTATTATTTCTGACAAAGGCAGTAGCGGTTAATATTCATTCAGAGCCGTTGGAGGATGAAGATGTCCATATCTTATTTATCGAATATGAAATATACATAGGTGTTTGATTCAAAGCCAAAATCCCGGGCCTCTCTCCTTGCACCGAGCCGGAGGTTGAAATCGTTCCAGCGTTCTGAGGGTTGTGCGGTTTCTCTAAAAGCAGCGAAAATCAACGTGAATAAAAAGGCTCCGTAGGGAACAGAGATGCGAAAATTGCTATTTGCCATTTTGTTTCTCCGAGGAGGGCTGTTGTTGTCTCTTCCACTCATGTAAAGGATCAGGTTGAATCAGGTTTATTTGCCTCTTCTGAGCTAAAAGCATCCCTCAGTTTCTCAAATATAATACACTAATATTAGTCCGCTCCTCAGCTTCAACATCAACAAACAGAAACCGACTACACATCAACATTAAAGTGGTTAATAATCGTTAATCAGGATAAATAAAGAAATAGAAATAGAAATAGAAATAACCATGCATGCATATTCATACATTACTAAAAGTGTTGAATCAAAATTATTGAAGCGATTTCTACCTTCTAAAGATTGTTTAATCTGAATATTTTTTTAAACGTCATAATATTTGAGAAGGAGGAGATGAGAGAAATGTTGGTTTTCATGGAGCAAAATTATTTTTGACCCCCCCAATGTGATACATCCACAAAGCATTTTATAAGCTTAGCCGCTACCAGGCCGACATCAGGCTGAGACCAGGCCAAGCGCTGCGACCGGTATCTGACGTATCAGTTACAACCGTTATTACCTGGGCTTCCGCCTCCTCGCTCAAGGCCTTGACCAGGGAATCCAGCTTCTCATTCAGCAAGGCACACTGGGAATAGAGGCAGAGAGAGAGAGACATTGTTGGTAGTGCTCCCTCGCTCGCCGCAGAACTCTACGAGAAGGATGTAAATCGAGGGGAGAAACGGCACAAACTGACCGAGTTGGTGTTTTTTGTTGTCTTTTTTTTTTTAAATGCCTCACAGGAGCAAAAGATCTCAACAAAGCGCTCTTCCCCCTCCGGCAGGGTTTTTCCATGCAGTTTCAAACTTGTAGGCCTTTTACCTGCAGCTGACAGACAACTGCGCTGACAATCTAGTTTAAAAACCCTTGAAACCCGGCTTTCCTGTTTTGTTTTGATTTTTTAAAAAGCAGCTCTGAGGTCGGAAAAATCGTCTTGTTCCCCCGTGTCTACGGACTAACAAATATATTTGGTACCAACCAGTTTAAGCTCTTCCTTGAAGCTTGAGGCAAGAATTATTATATTCTCAAACCTGAGACTCCTTGTGTTTACTTACAGCTGTGCACCATTTCATCAAAATGAAAATATTTTAGGCGTTTTGTGCACCATTTTAGAAACATTTCCCTGCGGGGAAGATAAGGTTCTTTCTGAAACTCAAAAGATTTTTTTTGTTTATTGAACTGTTTTGCTGTGAACCAGAGAATGTTCAAGCTGGTGCGGTGAATTTTTATCGAAATAGATACTGACGAGTCTCCAGCTGCAGTTGATTAATTGACTTATTGATTAATCCTGGGATAAGGTTCATCTGCCCTTTATCTGTCTGTGCTCACATACCCGGTATTTCAATCCGGCTGAATTCCCGACACAGCTTAGTCAACGTTTTCCGGACGCTGATGTGTGATCCGGGTCCAGACCTCTCGGCCGGATAAAAGCACGGGACCCTGGACCGGCAGGTCTGAAGGTCACCTGACTCCGCCTCCTCCCGCTAGTTTCCGGCACGCCGCCAGGAGCAGTAACGGAGCGTTAGCGTGCACGATAAATTAATGACGTCCGTCTTTGTCATTGTTTTATCTGACCTGGGATGAGCTGCGTTTGTTGACAGTCCCAGATGACATGAACACTTATTAATACCAGGTGTTTGCCATAAATCTGTATATAAATTCATGTACATATAAAACGTGCCTATATTTTTTAAGCCAAGGGAGCGACTTTAACACACTTTTTCAACTGTTATAAAATCTAACCTATCTAATAACAGAACAGATATAAAATCATGAACAGCCAAAGGCACAGAAGAGTAAAAGTGGGAACAGTGACACTGGACCTTTAACACAACTATTCCCTTCCCACTCTCTCTATTATGTGGCTCACACACACACATACACACAACCTACTCTTACCCACTAGTTGCTGTTACACAAGCTGTTATATAACTCACACCGCTATATAACACACGCTTCAATTTACCTTCTTCGCCATCGCATCTGCCTCCTCCTTGTTCTCCGTGGCTCTCTCGTACGCCTTCCCCACCTCCGCCACGAAATCGTTCACCGTCCCGCACAGGAACCTGGCGGGAGAGCGGGGGCGGGGGGGGGGTGTTAACATGATTAACGTTGAAAGCGAAACGCATTATCGGGATAAAACGTTCAGATCAGATGATTCACCGTGCGGGCGGCTGCGTTTGGAGATCTCACACACATACTCACTCACACACACACACACACACACACGCACACACACACACACATACACACAAGTGTGTGTGTCCAGTTTTTATGTCGGGTCAAAGGGGAACCGCTGGAGGTCAGGCCGCCTCCTCACACATTTATTACAGTAAACCCCATTATCAGTTACAGCTCTATACATGATACCCTGAAAACAGCCCGAATACTTGTGCTACTTTTCCATAAAAATTCAAATCGTAAGATCATAATAATAAAAATCCTCTTTATATTCTTATGATACTAAGCAGGAAAACTGCAGCTAAGATGAATTGCTCTTTCAGGACAGGCAGCATATTAGGAATAAAGTCAGGGAATAACCATATATAGAGAAAAGTATCTGGATGTGAAATGTTAATGACACTTGCTTCTATTTTGAAACGGTTCCTGTTAACGTACTGGGTCTGTGCTTGTGTGTGTGTCTGTGTGTGTGTGTGTCTGTGCTTGTGTGTGTGTGTGTGTATGTGTGTCCTTAGGAAAGAGACCAAAGCAAAATAAATGAATAAAATAAAACAGAATAAAATCAATACCCATTTACCAGACGCTCGTCTTCATCTGCCCTTTTTCTCTCATCATCTCTCCTCCCTTCATCCTTCCCAACCTTCATCCTCCCGTCTTTTTTTGTGTCACCTCCCTCCTCTACTACTCCTTCACCCGCTCCCTCCCTCCCACCACTTTTTCCCTCCTTTCTCCTGCCCTTTTTTTCTTTTTTCTTTTTAAGGCATTCGCGGCACGTACTTGGCAGAGGAAATGACGTCGCTGTGTTTGTCCGAGTCCAGGATCTTGGCGAGGTGGGAGGCCACGGAGTCTGCATACTGAGTGATGTGGACCTGAGGGACGGGGCGGGGGAGAGAAAACTCGGGATTAGAAAACAGAAAGGCTGGCGATTCATTCCTGGGATCGTTTGATCGAAAACGGCCCAGACGAACCCTGAAAACGCTGGACTGGACATTTCCTGCGTCTTTTTCATTTTTGGACAATGAAATTGGAAAAAAAAACACAAAATCCCTACTGAGACTTGATCCACAGTTTAATAAAGACACGTGAAACGAAACCGGAGCACATTGCTGATTAAAATAAAATACTTCACCACTGAAAACGGCCTAAAGTTTTATGCGTCCGGGGGGAAGAATTTCACCAAGCTGTGGTGCAACATTTTGCTGTCACATCTGGAAACCAGATGTTAAGTCGGCATTAGTCGGTATTAGTAGGCTTTGGCAATTATATGCATTTAAAGGGAACTGAAATTGAAATGCACTGTTAATTTATATCAGGGTTCCTCAATCTTTATACCTGACGGCTACTTAATCCTCTTACCATTCGTCTAAAACACCGGTTAACTTCTCTTTAATTCCCTGAAAACCCTCTGACGTTTCGTCACTGGGGGTCACGACCCCATGTCTCAAACGTGGACACGCTGGTACGTTGTTGAACGTCCGCCACGTGCTTGCGTTTAGCATGTTTATCACATTAATCACGTTTAGGGCGCCGACCATGAAGCGCGACCGGGGGGGGGCTTTGCCATGAAGACATGTTAAACTGCTTCTAGTTTTGCCGTTTTAGAGGCAGCGCTCGGCTAAAAAAAGGAAAAATTCAAACTCCGTGCCGCTCCTCATCCATATATTCTATATTCTGGTGAGACGTGGCTTCCGCGGGAAAAAAAAGGAAAATCAGGAAAGGCCGGCGGCTACCCAAAGGCCGTTTACCTGCAGAGGAGAATCGAGGCCGTCGTCTTCCTTCGCCATCGCCGTGGGTTTGTTGGTGGTGGGGACCTCGTATGTCATCACGCTCCATCTGGAAAAACACAAAAAAACAAAAGGTTATCGTCAGTTAATCGACGATTGATAGAGGAGACAGGGAATCAAAGCACCAGCCCTCATGTTCCAGACTAACTTTACTAGCATTTCACACATGAAAAACACCAGTGTTTTGTTGTGTATTTGTGTTGGGTCCATTATTTTCAGGCTTTTGCACAAAAATGTGTGCGTCTGTGTGTGTGTGTGTGTGTGTGTGTGCATGTGTGCTTGCGATTTGGGGGGGGGGGGGGGGGGGGTTGAAGTGCCTGGATGAACTGATAACAACCTTCTTATCATGTGCCTCCATCCGAATGAAGAATGAAGTGTCGCAGAATGAGGAAGACGATGAGACTGGCGATAACCAACGACTCACATCCGCACAACATACCGTGCTTTTCTCGAGTGTTACGCAAGCACACACACACATGCACACACACACACACACACACACACACACACAAACACACACACTCAGGTATGTTAAAGGCCGCTACTTCAGTTTCGCAACCAAGTCTCCTCTTTCTTGTAGAGTCAACACTAAGCCGCAAGGGTTCAAAGGCCGAGGTGAACTGTAAAAAGAAATTTAAAGGCACCACACGAAGCACAGGAAGTCCTCAAAGGTTACGCCGTGACTGAGTCTACAAACGTCTCACTTTCCACCGGACGACTCTTTCTACTCGGTTATTGTACAGCTGATTATCTATGGTCCCACGTTTCCAGCAATGGATTTTATAAACCCTGACGCAACCAATTACTTCACCAAACGAAGGCGGACGTAAAAAAAACAAACAAAATACCCAATAAAAGATGAGAAACTTTAGGGGAACATTTCACTCACCTGCAGTGGGTTTTGTTGAAAATAAAATTTTTAAAAAAGGGGTAAAACTCTGTAGTACACACACTTTCTGACAACAGGTGTGTGTGTGACTCTCTGCCTAGTGGTGTTGTTATTTCACGGTGTAATTGACAACGCAAAAATCCGGGCAGTCGGCATTTGATTTTAGGTTTATTGGTTTATTTTCAGACTGATACTTGGGGCCGTTCCTCGCTCCTTGCTCCTCGCTCCTCGCTCCTCGCCGGCTTTGCTCGGCTCCGTGGCCTTCGGAGCACCGAGCCGATCCTCGAGCTGTTCCCGCACCTTCTCCGGGGACCTGAACGGAAATAAACAGCCCGTGGTGGGGTTTTTTTCTGCCTAATTATCTTTACCGCTCCGACTATCGCCCGCTCCCGTCCGCCGCCCTTGAGAGATTTTCAACACTTAATAAGCGATCGGATTCAGACGCTGTATTTAATAATTCATCCATCTGGGCTGTCCTCCACCGACGTCTACCAAAGGAAGCCCTGGAGTCGGTTTTCCTGCAGAAACAGCACCACCGAAGACGGAGCCTGCTTATTCCGTGGCCAAAGGCGGTGCAGAGGAGGACTTAAACTCAAAAATAAAAACTAAAAAACTAAATCCTTTGGAGGGAAACGGAGCCAACGTGGATGCTTGAACCCCCCCAGCCCCAGCTCCCCAGTCGGTCTTACCGGTCCAGCATCTTGGTGGTGGCTCTCTCCAGCTTCTCCAGGATCTGCAGCAGCTGGGCGTCGTCGTCGCAGAGGCCCCCCCAGCCCAGAACCCGGGCCAGGTCGTTGCCCGTGCCCAGGGGCAGCACGCCGAGCTGGCACTGCAGGGAACCAGCAGAACGGGTCACTCTTTCACCCGCAGACCAAAACCCCAAAGTGACAAAATCCACCAGTTTTTCAGCAAATACTATTTAAAAGATTGTTATAATGAGCAATCAAACTTGACAGATGATAAACAAACAAACTGACTAAAGGATGGACAGAGACCCAAATATTATTCTTCTCCCAAATTTCATCCTTTCATCCTTCATCAAAAATCTCTCTAATTATACAGCATCTTGTATCACACACAGAGAAACGTCAGACGTGTCAGAGCACCGTGAAATTTTTCATATCAGATTTATGAATAATCCTGGTGAGAGAAGAAAGCTGCACCGGCTGATCCTCGACACGCCGGCTAATCCGACGTGACCTAGAATGGTTCAAAATTATTCCGGCTGATCAGACGCGGAGTCTGTTTATCCAAATTAAAATAAAAACCGCGTTTCCCCGACGCGGCCTTCGTCGCTAATCCCCATTAATTCAGTGACATGACTGAATTTGTTCAGGCACTCCGAGCTACGTCCCTTCCGGTTTTGAAATCGCTCGGGATTGTCTGAGAACATTATCCGCCAGATGTTTCATATTTGCCATTTTTCCCTTTTTAGATTTCGGGCCGACAGCTACAGAGGCTACAAATCCTGGTTACAAATGAATACTCGGGTGACAAATGATGTATTTTCCAGTGCTGCTTCTGAATTTGATTCCAAAAAACAGTGAAACTGTCTTGTAACGTTGGCGCCGCAGGGAACTCGCAGCTTATTTTCTTCAACACCAGCGCTTTCTGCTGGTTACCTCTCACGTCAGTATTATATCATCATCATCCCCTCCTCCTCCTCCTCCTCCTCCCTGAACCCCGTCGCTCTCACCTGTTTGTGGAGGTTGAGTTTATCCAGCTCGGAGAGCACCCAACCCACGCTCCCGTCTCCTCCGCACACCAGGATGCGGAACGTCACAAACTTTTGGAAGAGGCGAAGGCTGAGGGAGGAGAGAGAGAGGAGAGAGAGCGGGATGGGACGGGAGGATGGGGAGCGAAAGAGGGAGGCGTGAGGAAGGCAGCAAAATCACAAAACCCAGTACGTGGTATATTTCAATCGATTCCCCAAAACTCTGCTTGCGCTTTTCATACACCAATTTCCCTTAAGCACTATGGCGATTTTTCAGAAAAAAAAAGGGGGGGGGTCGGGTACCCGAGCTCCGGTCCGCCGTTCATCAGGTCGAAGACTTGGGCCGGGTTGAGCAGCTGCTTGAACTTGCGGAGGAACTTGACCCCCTGGTTGTCCCCGCTCTTGGAGTTGACCAGGACGAGCAGCGGGCTGGAGCACGACGCCGAGGTGGCCTTCCAAAAGCCTGCAAAGCGTTGAAATGTCACAGTGCATGTTGGGATAGCGGCGTGCGATGGGTCTCGATTGCAAGAGGCCCGGGACTGGGCCAGGACTGCAAATCCCCGATGACGGGTGCCCTTATTTTTGTTTTGTCTAGCTTGAGTGTACAAATTGGATAGAAACATGACAAATGTTGCCCTAAATTTGAAAAACTATGTTGCAAATATTTCTCTGCACTGTAATTATCAGCTAAAAAGATGTGACCAATCATCCTGAAACTTAAAATGTCCATTTAATAGTTGTTTGTTTTTTTGTTAATCATAAATATCACCATTTGTGTGACAGTAGATAAAAAAGTAGAGGGTCGGTCACAGTGTCTGACCTTATGCGGACTAAAGGATTTTAACGCCACTTGAGTTGAAAGGTGGCTGAACTTTGACCCTATTGTACCTGCAAAACCATGAACCAAAGAGACTGTGTGTGTGTGTGTGTGTGTGTGTGTGTGTGTGTGTGTGTGTGTGTGTGTGTGTGAGGTTTCTCACCATCAGAGTCAATGCTGTTAAGTGCAGTGGGAGGGATGATTGACACGCGACACTGACCAAAGGGACACACCTTCCCCATTTGTTCTCTACAGCTGTTGTGGACCTGCAAGCGCGTGTGCAAGCACACAGACACACACGTACAAACACACACACACACACACACACACACACACACACACACACACACACACACACACACACACACACACACAAACACACACGGAGTCAGTGGTCTCCATAGTAATTCTATATTCCAGCAGAAGTGGAAAAGGTCATTATATCCCGCTGAAACCCTCCAAATGTCAGTTCTAAAACCTTTACAAATACCACTCTGATTCATTTGCGTGCGGCTCTGTATGTAGAGACATGTCCTTTTATTCATCAGGAGCTCGGACGCAAATGGGAAAAAAAAAATTAAATTGAATTTAAAAAAAAATTATTCTCCAATACCTCGACATGTTCCAGCGACAAACGCAGGCGCATGTTCTGTTTTGAAAACAACATTGCATCACTTCCTGTGTGGCACCAATTGGCCGATTAGCTGGTTTGAAGGGTTCAGATCAAAATTTAGGAAATTTACACCTAAAGCTTGAGACGTGTTTTTTCCTCTCACCAGAATCATACTGGAACAGCTGTATAAAACTGAACTGGCCCTGAGGATTCCTATCAATCCGTTTCATTTCCAAATCCACGGAAACGAGTTTTCTAGCGTCGGACCCGAGCTGAAAACGCGTCTGGGCCCCCGCGCTGAGGTCCGACAGTAAACGCCGATGCGGACCTGACGGGCCGAGGCGGCCAAGAAGATCACTTACGATGGCCTTGCACCAGAGGCAGCGCCAGTCCTGCAGCCGCCGCACGCTGCCGCAGTTCTTGTCGCACACCACGCACTTGGCGCTGACGGGCAGGTTGCCTTCCAGCCACTGGTGGGGCATGGACACCTGCCGGAGAAGGAAAAAACACGGAAAAGTGCTGAACAACACGAGGCACGTCCATCGACCGAGGCCTGTCCGACCGCTTGTCACAACGACAAATTTGGAGCAGGTCGGGAAGAAATCATTCCAGCTTTGGTAACTTTTCTAAAAACAGCTTTTATATTTGATCATTGAAACAACATCGGATTTTCCGTGCCGGTCACTCACCCCGTCCTCGTCCTCGATGATGTCGTTTCCTATGGAGGCCAGCGTGGTCCATTTGCAGTTGTTGGTGGAGCGGACCGCGCAGCGCTTATGGGCCTTGAACTTACAAACTGCGAAGGGCAGATGGAGACGTTTTGGTTAGTCACGTACATTAGTTACTTAAATTGACGGATGATAGTAATATAAGATGAAATGATGCTTATATATCGAGGGCATTTTAAAAAAATATTTAAAATTTAAATAAGGTTGGAAAAATCCTGCAGGTTTGTATTCAGAATTTTTTTTTTTACTGGGGATGTGGGAGAGGTGAAGCCTGAGGTGAAAGTGTGTCAGACCTGCCTGTTCCTGCTATTAGAGGCTATAAACCTACTTATCTACTTTCACAGTCACATGCTCTTTCACACAACGATGACCCTGATGGTCGAGCTGAGGCAGAAAGTGGATGTCATTTATGCAGGAAAGTGATTGAAATTTTTTTTTTTTTGAATTATAGCACAAAAAGCCTTGGTATTGTTCCCTCGAAAATGCATGGTTGTGTCTTCCCAGGAATGTGTCTTTGATTGTGTGTATTTCTACGTGTGTGTGTGTGTGTTTATGTACCTTCGCAGGACAGGCCGTGGGAGGTGACGCCCGGCAGGGCCTCTCTGCAGACGTTGCAAAAGGTGGGCCGTGCATGGGAGCAGGCGTACCAGTTGTGCATCCCTGAGAAATGCTCCATGTTGAACTGGCTGGCCTGGTAGGGTTGGGGGTGGGGGGTGGAGGGTGGGGGGTTTGGGGGGGGGGGGGCGGAAAAAGAGGACGGCGACGTCAGAGCTCAGTGCTAAAGTGGTTGGGGTTGGGAGGCGGGAGACATAAAGGGACAGGGCGAGAGTCACGAGGGCGCCACATCAAAAAATAAGCATCCCGGGGAAGGAGGGATACTGCAGGATCGGACGGTGACTTTTTAAAATAACGTTTCACGCTGCGCCGGACGTCCCCGAGGAAACGTGGATACGGGGACAAGATAATGACATCAAACTCCGCGGCCTCGGGAGGGGAATACGCAGGAAGTTCAGACTATGAGATCAGGGCTACAGCTGACCAGCATAGGGGGGAAAGACACCTACGGAGACAAGACTGACATCAGCGCTGTCAAACCAAACTCCCCTTAAAAAATTACCTATTTTCTCCCTTTTTCAGAAAGCGTTCATAACTCAGGGGAAATCGAATCACAAGATCCGAAATAAGGACTCAAGTCTATACCTTCTAGATGACATGAATTAGATATAAATAAAGGATATGACAGTGACATTAACAGGAAACCCTCAATGCGCTGTTCAGTGGGAGGAGGAACACTGGAAGTCTTAAACATGAGAGGAAATCAGGTCAGTTTGGATAGAAGGACACAGTCAGTTCTCTTTATGGCCTATTAAAGGAGAGGCTGCGATTTTATGAGGGACATCAATGTGCTCGCAAGAGAGCTGAAATCAGAAGCCGATAAGAAAAAAGAGAGCGAAAGAATGAACAGAAAAGAGAGGTGGGAGAGAAAGAAGGAGGAGAGCATTGTTCCTCCAAGATGTTAGACAGGGCGGATGATGTAGACGGGAGAACCGCGCTGTGGAGCATGTTCCCATCAAAATAAATTACACGCTCCCGACAGGGCTTTTTATCCGAAGGATCATCACTCCGGCCCTTTCCCGGTCAATAACGAAGTCAGCCGACAGAATGAACGACATCGGTATCGTAAAACCGGCGGGCGGGGAGACGACAGACTCACCTCGTAGGTTTCCCACTTTTGGACGGATCGGAGGGCGCTGATCCAGTCCTCCATCTCCTTCCTGCTCTCGGCGCACAACATGAGCTTGCGGAACGGCGTGATGACCTGAGAAGGAGAGAGAGGGAGACATTTCACTCGTACGGGTGAGAAAACTTCTGGTCCACGAAGCGGCAGGAATCTAACGCCGGGGGAGTTCACACCTTGGTTCCGCATTTCTTTTCATCGTATCGTTTTGGGATGATGCCGAAACGTGGCCGCGGCTGTGCGAGGCGGAACCAGGGCACTGCGCAGCTTCGAGCTCAACGTTAACATCGGCACACTAACATGCGCAAAATGGTAATGCTAGTTACAGCTATCTGAAAATTTAATCACCAAATTTATTAGTATTTGTCTTTAGGAGGACATGAACTGTACAAAATTTCAGGGCAGTCGATCTTAATCTACAACCTGGACCAAAGTGATGACCCAGATGACCAGTACTGACCTTGGCAGACCTGCTAGCATGTCGCTAGCATGGACAAAAATGATGATAGCCGTTTCTGAATTGGCTTTAGTTTGGGATTTTAAGGTTAAAAAATATTACTTTACTTTGCCACTGAAGACCAAGACTAACGCACAGTTTTGAAATGCTATTATCCACATTTTAGACCCCCGGCATGTTTCGCTATTTACCGTGAAGCCGTTGTTGATATTCTTGGTGCTGGTCTCGGCCACGCTGGCGTCTGATAGGTCCACTTCGTCAAAAATCAGAGACTAACGACGGAAAGAAAACAAAACAAAACAAAACATGACAGTTTAAAAGCTTCTCATTTTACTTCCACATTTGAGCACAGTTTATTTCCCTGGAGCCTCTTAATCACACAGAAACCATTCAACTGTATGTTATTCAACAGCTTTGGTAAAAAAAAAAAAGAAAAAACAACTTTTGGGACGGTTTCAGATTTGTACTTTCAGTTTCATGGCTCACTGAGCTGCACGTGACTCGCTTACAGATGCCAAAGACAGGATTTAAGAAAAAAGAAAGGGTTCCACACGTTCCGTTACCTTGCAGTCTTTGGCATAGTAGAGGGTTCTGCCTCGGAGTTTGAAGTACCTCCTCTTCCACCTCTGGAAGGAGCTGGTCTGCTTCAGCAGGATTCCCTCCTTCACACTCTTCTATCGTGAGACGGTCAGAAGAAAAGACGGAGAGGACAAAAGAAGGAAGTGGAGGAGGAGGAGGAGAAGGAAGTGAATAAAACAGACGTTAGCACATCCAAGGAGCCTCTGGATAACTCAGGTGGCAGCTCAGTTCCCGAGGCTCAGACACTAGAACAGAAGGACATCGGTTCAGAGGGCGTCTCCGGGACGGCTTTGTTTTGGTCAGAGAAACCGTTGCCGACTGAATCGGCCAAGCGAGCGCAGAGCGGCGCAGGAGCGTCCGCTTAAAAAAAGGGCCGGCAGTTGGCTTTGATGCATTTTAAAAACACCCCCCCCCCAGAGATTTTTCTGAAACTCCTATTAATTTATAATCTGATGTTGTAAAGTCGTGGGCGGTGGGGTGTCTCTGTAAATGCAAATGTTATTCCAAAGCTTCCAGCCAGAAATAGTTAAATAAGGAAATGAGCAGGCTAAGTTTAGCCTAATGTCGTGTGTGTGTGTGTGTGTGTGTGTGTGTGTGTGTGTGTGTGTGTGTGTGTACGTGGATGCCAGTGCTAATGCGATTACGGAGCGGCGGCGTTGAAGCGATGCAGCAGGTAGGAGGTGCTGCCATCCGTGGGTATTACTCACACAGATTCGCTTTTGCTTTGATTCAATGGATCGAGCTCTTCCCGCTGATTCTATTGTGGTTGCATGCTTTTATTTGTTTACTTACCCCCCCCCCCATTTCATTTTTCTCATCCGTGCCCCCGCTCATTCTGCGCTCGTTCTTTCGCTCTCTGTTTATGAATACGTGCCCCGCGGAGGTGGGAATGCACCGTGGGTAATCAATTTCAGGATGGGGGGGTACTCCATGGAGATCCTCATTTCTCTCCAACGGGAGCATACCCACGGACACGCACACAATCTTAAGACTCCGGTCACGTTACCGGCAGCTTCCCTCCACACCTGCAATCCTGTATTATTTTTTTATCACCCAACATGGCAACGTTCTCCGCACGAGCACATGCGGCAAACCTTCATTACGACAAGTCGGTGAATTTCCCGTCGGAGTTAACCGGGCGCATCAGCGTGGGTGCAGGTGTCGCCTGAATATCCTCAGCGCAGAAACCGGCATCTAGCATGTAACGTTTGTGTAGCGACGTATCCTCAACAACAGGATAAAGGTAAACTGTGTCGTCCAGTTATGCAAACGCTGGGCAAGACATGTTGAAACGGTCTGAGCCGCCCCTTTCCCCGTCAAATTCTGAGAAATCCTACTTCGATTTATGTCATTTGGTCGACTGGTTTCCATTCGTTCCCTGGTTTGTTTTACACATTGACTTCGAAAAGCCCAACAGGCCAAATAAATAAATAAATAAATAAAATTCACTACCAACAAACTTCAAAAGCCGCCAGTCGAAGGAGAGCCAGGTTAGGACATTCACCAACATGTGACGCAGTTTTGCAACCACAGTATTACAAAGACGCGATAAAACGATAGAGGTGTAGAGGATATTGGTTTTCTTATCTCAAAAATCTGTGGCAGACTGTGGCAAGGTAATAAAAACAGGGACAAAACTACTTTACGATGCCCTCCCCTGCACCGGCATGTCGTTCCCCCGGCGTAGGCCACCCGACTGCTCGGCCCGGACGCCCAATTTCCAGATTGGTACCCGATCGGGGAAAATTTCCACCAGACGTAAAAAATTAAAATACGAGACTCGGGCAGGACGGTTCGCCACCCGCATGACAACGGCCAACGGCCCAAAAGCTGGACAAGGGAAGCAGGACAGGAGAAACCGCCCCTGTGACCTTCTGCATGTAAAGGAGAGAAACTGGCGTCTCCAGCTCAGCGTCGCTCATGGTTTATTTTTTCCTCACTCTTTTCACTTTCCACTTTCTTTCGCACGTTTCCCGTCCGCCGTTCTCTGCCGGCGTGTCTCCGCAGTGATGCCCTTTGGCCCTCTGAACCGGCGACAAATCTCGTTCATCGCTCCGGAACAATCTCATTGCTCACGTGTGTGTGTGTGTGTGTGTGTGTGTGTGTGTGTGTGTGTGTGTGTGTGTGTGTGTGTGTGTGTGTAGAGCTGCGTCCCTCCTTGTAATGGCACATACAGCATGTTGTGCTCTGACATCGCTTGCTTTTTCCAGTATAAATGTGCTTTTATACCCTGAGGGACGGCAGATCTCATATCGCCACATTGTTCCGGCAATAAAGAGAGAAACGAAAGTGAAGAACTGGGAGGAAAGGGTCGATGGTGGGGAAAAAGAAATAGATAGCCCAGTGGTATAGAGTATTAGTGAAGAGCGGGAGGAGACACAAACGGACAAAATCCGGAAAAGATGCAGGAAAAACGGAGACTCTGGAGAGTTGACATGAAAGAGAAGAAAGAAGAAGTGGCAAAGCCTCAAGGAGGAAGAAGAAGAAAAACACACTGACAAGAGGGTGTAAAGGTCTGTTTTCACTGAGCCACCTCACACGCCGGCGATAACGGCGAGGACCAACAAGCCCCGGTTCCGCCGCCCGGCCTTATCCGTGGTCGCCACAGCAACGCCCAGAGGAGCTGTCAGTCAAGGAGCTAATCAGAGCGTTGCTGTTTGACAAAAGCGGCTAATGACATAGCAACCGCTGATATGGCCCCGAGGACGTAC
Source organism: Istiophorus platypterus (assembly GCA_016859345.1). Classification (NCBI taxonomy): domain Eukaryota; kingdom Metazoa; phylum Chordata; class Actinopteri; order Istiophoriformes; family Istiophoridae; genus Istiophorus; species Istiophorus platypterus. Next base: position 4,005,915 of record CM029132.1, on the reverse strand, counting down.
TGGAAGCCGGGTCCGACTCAGGATGTCATAATCAGGCTCCTGAAACTTGTCCAGCCGGCGGTGGTCGTGTTCAGGGCCGCCGAACGGGGGTGGGGGGGGGGGTGGTCACCGGTTCGAGGCCCTGCAGCAGCTGCTAACATCTGGCCCGTTCCACTTTTACTTTCCTCAGCAGATGAAAATACCTTTAAAGGATTTCTGCTAAACACTGGCTTAAAATTTGCCTTTGAGTCTCTGATTTTCAGCTTAAAAATACTTTTCCTAATGAATTCCTGTAAAGCTGGAGAAAGCCAAAGATAAATCGATGCGATAAATTATTCAAAAGCATATAAACTGATAAAACCTCAAACCTACCTCAACCCAAAATTCTCCAGCAGATAAAAGGCGTGTGTGTGTGTCAAACGCTGAGTTTCACATGTACGTCAATGCACTCACACTCACTCCCAGGTGGCTCAACAACTCCCGTGCAACAGCACTGTTGCATAGGAGCCGTTGTTGCACAATGCAAACTGATGCAATCGTGGTGCCGTTGCACAGGGGAACGGCTTTTTGGTTTCACGCGCGGCTTTCGTATAAAAGTTAGGATTTTATTCTAATTAATGAGTCGAATTAAAGGAAACCACCTGATATTTAATTATGCCCTTGGAGCAAGGGAGTAACCGGATGATACGGAATAAACTGGACTTCCCCCGTCTCCATGCACGCGCATCTGTCCTGCTCCGACAGACGCGTCCTTAAGTCAAGTGGCCCAGTTGAAGAATTCATTAAAAATGGCCGCCTGATTCGCAGTAATGCGCGGGGAGGCGTGTCAGCGAACAGCCTGCGTGCACGGCGTGACGGGGCCTGAATAAACATAGTGAACGCCACATGCGGGGGTCAGGTCCCACACCACCTCGTGGTCGCAGGCTGTGCCCCCCCCCCCAACCCAACTGAGAGATGTTGTCAGACAGATCGGCGTGTTCATTAGAGCAGGACTAATTACATCACAACAATCAGCCCCAGCGGATCCGAAGCGCACACACACACACACACACACACACACACACGCTTTCGGCCGAGGAGCTGTGGAGGCGGCGGATATTCGCACACGGGGACGATACCACACACACTTGCTCATCTGCGAAAACGCACAAGCGCGGAAGCTCCGAGATGAACTCGCGTGCAAACCCGACCGATTCGGCGCTTTCTCCTTTTTGTTTTCTTTCGGCTTTACGCCGAATATGCACTAGCGCACACGCATGTATGCATACACGTACTCAAACACATACACACACACGCGCACACACACTCAAGCATATGCCTTGCGTACCCTGTCCCCATGCAATTAACACACACACCCTCACAAACACGCACACACACCCTTCTGAATGACTAATCCCACGCGAACACCGAAGGTCAAAGAGCGAGTCGACGAGAAGAAGCCGGGGGTCTAACTTTTGGTGCGACGAACAGTAGCTGCCACCGCTACTTTCAGTTGAAAGAGGATTTGCTTGGGAAACAGCTGCACTCGCCGCTGAGCTGCAGAGCTGAGACTTATGTTTGTCAGATATATATATATCTTTACTGTTTTGTTTGACAAACACGAGAGTGATTCGCTAGCTCTGCTGGATCTGGTCGAGCTCCGGCCCACTACTGTTCCTGTTGCTATCATACACATCGTCGATTAACTACTCGCTCCCTTTTTTTACTCGCAACACGAAGGGCCCAGAAATAAACGGCCTAAAGGACCTAACAAAGCTTATTGCTCCGTCCTAGAGCTCCGTGCTCGTCCCCGACCCGCTACCAACACACTGCTGCGCTGCCAACAGTGTTTGTAAGTCCGCAAATATAACGGCGGTCCGAGCTGTTCTAGGGAAATATGGAGCCGTTTCTTTGAAAACCGAGAGTAAACATTTGTCAAACCTTTTTTTAAAGCTCTTGATCCTCAGTGCGAATGAATCAGCCAAAGACAGTGAAGGGAAAAGTCGTAAAGTACCGAGAGATGAATAAACAAATCATTGGCTTTGGGAGGTTTTTTGTGACCAAGGCGTAAAAAAAAGTTTGTGCTTTGACGCAACATGATGTCATCCCCCTGCAGTGAGTAAAACAGCCGGGAGATGACCACACACACACACACACACACACACACACACACACACACGCAGAGTTTGCCAATGCAAAAATCAGCAAACACACTCTTCGGACGTCACATTGAACAAGAGCAGCCATCGGGACGGCAATAAAACCGAAAGGTTGCAGCGTGAGGGCAAGAGATGTGGACCAACCAGAACCCCCCCCCCCCATACACACTGACCTCCTCCGCCCCCCGGCTCTCCCGCTGCCTTCCTCTGACGCGCCCGTCGTCCCGGGGGTCCTCGGGCCCGAGCCGGCCGTCGTCCCCCAGCCCTCCCCCCTCGCAGCGGAACAACAGGGGCGCCATGCAGCACCCGCTGGCCTGACACAGCCTCAGCATCGCCGGCTCACGCTGATGACCTCACGCCCGACGTGCCGGGGACCAGGACCGGGGCCGGACGGTATCGATCCCCCGGCGGCCGCTGCCAGAAGATGGCTTAAGGAAATTGCTCTCCAAACTCTCCTGGAGCTATTTGGCTTGGTTTCCTCCCATCTTGTCTCCCTCTGCCACTTTAAAAAGTTCTTCTCTTCTTTTCTTTTTTCTTTTCTTTTTGCTTCGTCCACATAAACCTCCCTCTCGCCGTTTTGTGTGTAACCGCCCCTCAGCCACCGCGACTCGGCTCTAACTCTCCTTCCACAACCGGCAGTTCCTCAAACAATACAATCCCTCTTCTTCCCCCTGAAACTTCCCCTGTGCGGTGGCCCCACCTCCTCAGGTGTGCCGTAGGACACGCCCCTTTTTTGTACATGTGTGTTTCTTTCACACACACACACACACACACGCACACACACACACACACTCTGGAGATAAGACGGACAATGTAAATGAGTCCCCCACCCACCCCCACTCCAAACCTTAGATGAAACACATCCGAGATGAGAGGTCTGTGTGTGTCTGAGTGCTCATGTGAGAACAAGCCTATTTCCTTAAGGCTATAAATAGAACTTGAAGAACCTGTCTGACTGCTGACACACTCACACACACACACACACACACACACACACACACACACACACACACAGGAGAGTGGCTGCTCCTGCATCAATGCTGATTTATGCTTAAAGTTTAAAAACGGATGGAAAACGTCAATGTGATCACAGACTCACGTCCTGCCAGTCTGCATGAGCTCGTCCCGACTGTGAGCTTGTGTGTGTGTGTGTGTGTGTGTGTGTGTCTGCGTGTGTTTGTGTGTCTGCGTGTGTGTGTCTGTGTCTGCGTGTGTGTGTCTGTGTGTCTGTGTGTGTGTGTGTGTGTGTGTGTTTGTGTGTTTGTGTCTGCGTGTGTGTGTCTGTGTGTCTGTGTGTGTGTGTGTGTCTGCGTGTGTGTGTGTGTGTGTGTCTGCGTGTGTGTGTGTGTGTGTCTGCGTGTGTGTGTGTGTGTTTGTGTGTGTGTCTGTGTGTGTTTGTGTGTGTGTCTGCGTGTGTGTGTCGTGTGTGTGTGTGTGTCTGCGTGTGTTTGTGTGTGTGTCTGCGTGTGTTTGTGTGTGGTTCTGCGTGTGTGTGTCTGTGTGTGTGTGTGTGTGTGTGTGCCTGCTCATACATTGTCTGCGCTCCGCTGCCCACGCGCCGTCATCCGACTGCTTTCAGTGTCAGATCAGTGTCTCATCTGCCAACCAAATTACCAAAAGAGTCTGTGTGAGTGTGTGTGAGTGTGTGTGTGTGTTTTCTGCCAGTCCGCATATCATTTTATCTCTAATGAGCAGACACATGCTGTTCCCTGCAGACTCGCTCACTGACACCAGCTCTCTCTCTCTCTCTCTCTCTCTCTCTCTCTCTCTCTCTCTCTCTCTCTCTCTCTCTCTCTCTCTCTCTCTCTCTCTCTCTCTCTCTCTCTCTGTCCTCTTCATTTCTAAAAGTGCCCCCCCCCCCCCCCCCCAAATTACCCGTGGTTAAATCAATTGGGAATCGGATCAAAGAGCTTCATTAGCGACTTTCATGAGTCGCGTAGCAGAGTCACTGGTGTGGAATGTCTCTATCTGTCTCTGTCTCTATTGACAGGCTTTAAAATAATAAAGTTATTCATTTACACGGTTTCTTAGCCTGTTAAAGCTAAATACGATGAGGTGAACCTCAACATATTGCAGCATTGACTCTGAGAACGTGACTCGGTGCGGCTGGGATTCCTAATTGTTTTTCTGTTTTTGTTTTTTTATTCTGGTGCAAAACGAAGTGAAAAAATTTAACTTTTGAATTAGTTGTGGGAAAAAAAAAAATTTGTAGAGAAAGAGCAAAGGAATCAGGAAGTGGGAGGGAAAAACGGAGGGACGGACAGAAACATCCTTGACATTTTCATTTTTTCCCCCGGATGACATTTGGTTTCGGCCCCTTAGCGAGAAACGCTTCTCTCCTGCAGTATAATCATATGGGGTGCGCGCTCGCTCGCACACACACACACACACACACACACACACACACACACACACACACACACTCACACCGACACAGGGTGGGATCCTGTCTGAGAAACATGCCCCTTCCTCGGCTGAGCTCTGGAAATCCTGAAAACAAGAACAAAAACAAAAATTTCCAGGACGCATTGGCCATTTTTCGGTTACTGCAGATGTATCGTGATACCAGGGATGTGTCTGAGCACATTCGGAAGCATCACTGGTTCATTCTGTCGTATAGGCCGTGACCAAGTCCTGCACCGGATCCGACCCTTAACCCACGAAAAACAACGTGCAAAAGGGCAAAAATATGTTTTTTTTATTAATTCATGGCTAAATGGTTAAAAAGAAGCTAAGTGCAGTTGGGCAGCAAGTGAAATAAATATGAGAACGATAAAAATAAAGAGAGAAGAAAACCCAAAACCAAACAAAAGAAGCCCAGCATCTCCATTCACTGCAGTGAGGCATCAGGCAGCGCCGGAAAGGGGCGTGTGGGCCGACATTCCCGGCAGGTTCAGCTCCTCGACGCGAATCATGTCGGCCGACCGTTTAACGCTGAATCATCGAGGCGAGCGGACGAAGCGGCTTATCTGCGCGATAAGTTAAAGGGGTTGTAAAGTCTTATCTTGCGGCCGCCATAATCTGTGTAGCGTCAGCGCCACTTGCCTCAAAACCCCTGGATCTCAAGTCACAGTCTGTCCATTCAGGTCCTCCTAAACGCTTGTCTTTCAAAATAAAAGTTCTCAAATACAGTTTTCTCTGCCAACTGGCACTGGAGGACGCAAAATGTCGAGGCTTTTTTCATTAAGGGCTTCTACTTTTCTCCAAACAATGGACAACAATTGTTCATTCATGAGTTATTCTGAGAGAGAGAAACCAACATCCTCTTTTACAAGAGGAACCAAAGGGGTGGATGGGAAACGTCCTAATTTTGGGAGAGACAGCAGCACTTCCTGCGTCGTATGATCAAACATCAGAAGACGCTTATTGTAATCAAGTTTTCAAATCATGCTTTTTGCGAAAGCAAAGTACGGCGCCAAACATTCAACACGACCCCTTCTCGGTTTTTAAAGGGGGTTAATCTTCGAAGCCTTCGCCATTGATTATCTATCAAATGATGCGTTTTAAGGGAAGAACAGTCGGACGCACTAAGCTTGAAGACCAAGGAGCCAGAGGCGTCTTGTCCCCCAACAAACGGACAGCAGCTGTTTATTCATGAGTTACTGGAAACAGCGCAGAGGCGCTGACACTGTGACGTGCATCTTTTGTCAGGGCTGATTAAGAAAGATACGCACCGGCTGCTACGGCCGCCGAGCCCCCCCCCAGACAATGCCACGTGTTTGTAATCGCGGGGCGACGCCGACGTCGCCGGAATGCCAAGTGAAGACCGGGCAGTGTCACCGACAACAGACGCCGCAATGGTTCGTTCTCCCCAGCAGATGGCAGACTGGGAAAGAGATGAGAGTGGAAAACCGGCGGCGGGGGGGGGGGGGGGGGGGTAGTAGTGAAACAGCAAGACTGAAAAAGGAGTGAGAGCTCAGGAAGGAGAAGGAAGAGAGAAACATCGGAGAGTAACATGAACAGGAAGAGGAGGAGAATCAGAAAAGAGAGGAGGAAAGTGGTGCAGTCATTTGTTATCTGTCAGATTTGGCTTGGTTTTAAGTGTGTGTGTATATGTGTGTGTGTGTGATTGTGTCAGTGTGTTTGTGTGTGTGTGTGTGAGAGAGAGTGCGTGCGCAGGTTTACAAAAACGAGCACATGCTGAGTTCCCCTTTTGAACATGAAGCTCTAAACATTTTTTAAAAGTCATATTTCTGCAGTGTTTTATATTGTAGAATTTTTTTTTTTTTCTCTTTTTGAATTTGTTTTAAACACCTGGCAGCATCGTACGGGTGGGGTTCAACGCGCTAGACGCCCAAAGCCGTCTAAGCGAAACAGAGAGCATGTTAAATGTGCCGCTTCACGCCAGGGACGCAGGCGGACGCCTCCCGGATGATGCTACAAACCCCACCCGCCCCACGCTCGGAGTTGGGTGAACCAAACGCTGCGTATCAATGGCAGATCATACCTGACTCAGGTCCAGTGTTGTTTATTACACATATTTCCTCTTATTTTTGCCTCCTGACATTTAAAACTTGGTAATGCTATGGCATGCGGGGTTGCCGTGGCAACAGCCCGACTTTCGAATCAACCTTCAGCTTGGAAATAGAAACGCGCACACGCACGGACACACACACACACAACACCACACACACAACACACATATGGTACAAAGATGAACTGATCATTCATTTCACCTGGACATAGTTTTTCTGTTAATCAAACAGAAAGACAACCAGGTTTCCTGTGGTTGTGTGTGTGGGCGTGTGTGCGTCCTTGGCAAGTTTTGTTATGCAAGCAACGGTAAGTAACACAGTGAGATGCATAATTTGAAATAGGAACTGTTTGCTACACAATGTCTGACCACAAGCACGCACACACAAAGTCAGAACAAGGCGTGGGAGGACTTTGCACAACCTGTCTCATGTACCTCTGTGTGTTTAATAATAGACACACACACACACACACACACACAGAACCAGTTATATGCACAAGAAAAACAGCCAGAGAGAATATGATGACACCCCGTCGTACTTTAGATGGACAGATGGGTAGAGACAGCCAGACGCACCATACATACACACACACACACACACACACACACACACACACACACACACACACTTTCTACCTCCACATACACAAACACACACATTTCTTCAAGTTTAGCCACATTTCATGTTTGTATGTTAATGCGTTTTTCAAAACATCCAGTTTTTCGGCTACTGCCTGTGAGGTTTGTGAACTGAAGGACACATAATCTGCTGCTGCTTTGTGTGCATGTGCATGTGCGTGTGTGTGTGTGTGTGTGTGCGTGTGTGTGTGTGTGTGGGGGGGGGGGTATAGCCTCGGAGCATACGGACCAAATCTGGCTCTGATGCTGCATAATCCTCACACACACACCCACTCCCCTTCATACACACACACACACACACACACACACTCTGTTTCACACACACACACACACACACAAACACACTGCCGAATGAACAGATAACTCTCTCAGCCAGAAAGATGGTGAAAGAGGTGGAAGGTCCTCTGTACATGCTGGATGTGATTAGCATGTCGTCCCTGTTGTTATTGATTAGCGATGTTAATCGCATTCTGTTTGTGACAATCATGCAAATAAATGTTTTACATCTGAAATGGAGGAGAGAGAGAGAGAGAGAGAGAGAGAGAGGGAGGGAGGGGGTGAGTTGATAGAAAAAAAGGGAGGAGCAGGACGGAGATGAGAGGAGAGGAGCAGAGAAGAAGGGAGGGGAGGCGATGTGAGGAGAGAGGAATGGAAGAGAACAGGAAAGGATAAGGAAATAAAGTAGAGCTAAGGAGTCGAAAGAAGGGAGGAGGAGGGGACGGGGTGAGGAAGGAAAGGAAAGAAAGGAGAGAAGGGAGGGGAGGAGAGAAAAGGATGTGATATAATGCAGGTGGGGCAGAAAAAGGGGAAAGTAGAGATGGGAGGAGATAAGCGAAGATGAAATACGGGTTTACGTGTGTGTGTGTGTGTGTGTGTTGTGGCTGGTGATTATCCCTGATGATCACACAGTGTCGTTTAATCTTGTCTCCCCCCGCTCACACATCAGATGGGGCGGATGCCGGTGTGTGTGTGTGTGTGTATGTTCGTGTGCATGTGTGTGTGTGTGTGTGTGTGTGTGTGTGTGTGTGTGTGTGTGTGTGTGTGTGTGAGAGAGAGTAAAAAACACATATCCTGACATACTGTGTGAAGGTGTGTGTTTGTGTGTGTGCAACATGTGAGTGCAATGGGTTGTGTGTGCATGCTCTGCAATATTCTGTTTTTATGTCTCTGCGCTGTCAAGATGTAATGTCTCTTCCCACTGGAATTTGTAACACACACACACACACAATCAAAGGGAGGCAATAACCAAACCCTCTCTCTCCCTCTCTCTCCCTCTCTCTCTCCCTCTCTCGCTCCCTCTCTCGCTCCCTCTCTCGCTCCCTCTCTCGCTCCCTCTGCCACTGGTTGTGTCGTCGTCATGGGAGATGAGTGATTTCCACGGCAACCTGAGAGGGCTTTTCCTGCCCCCCCCGGCTGCAGTGAACCGGATCCTGCTGTTCTCCTGCAGACGCTGCTGACAGTTACATTTAATTAAAAAAAGAAAAAAAAGCGACCCCGATTACACAAGCGCCACCGGATCCGAACCACAAATCAGGATTTCCTGAACTCCGCCTCCCTCGTAGCAACAGTTTATTAGGGGACGCAACGCTTGCCAAGAGGGGGGCTTCTTTTATTTTCCTCTCCCACTCCATCAGCCACAATAATATTGTTTTTCTCATTTATTTGCACTTAAGTAAAGTTAACAAAGTATAGATAATTAAAAAGTGTTAAAAAAAAAACAGTGCCGAGAGGGAAGCTGCAGTCTTGTTGTTTTTTCTCGCTTTCTCACATAATTTTTCCTTCGGGTATGAAAATCTGAGACCTTTCTGTAAAGGGAGAATAAAACAGTTTACATGTTTAATCCTGTTTGTTTTCTTGTTTTTTTGTTTTTCAAGCTCCTTTCTTCTACGATTTAATACGATTTTTTGTTGTTGGACCTGTAAGTTTAAACGCCACGACCCTGAGGCAGCGTTAGCACAACCACATTTAAACACAAACAAACATCAACATCTGTAACCGCTGCCGCATCACACGCTTCACTCATATCGTCTGGGGGAGCACGGGTATCTCCGTTTGGTGCCTGAGGTTAAAGGTCACGAACATGGTTCTGACACGTCTCCAGCTGATTGATCAGAAGGTGAGTATCACATGATTCTTGTGAAATAATTCCCCATCTCATAATGTCTTTCGTCTTCTCCCATTTCAAGCTGAATTTCAATAAAACCTCAAGAGGATGTAACTCTGGTTCGTCGTAGACTGACAGATGTGCCCCCCCCCCTCAGGTAACACATCTGTCCTGTGATAAGACAACCAACAAAGAATACCGTACTTTTTTTTGCTTTTTATCGCTGAGGTTTGCGCTCGCTGCCTCGCTAACTCGCTGCCCCGCGTACATCCATGCGCCTACCGGGGTCCGGGAATTGAAAAACCAGACGACGGAGCAGGACCGAGCAGTCCACGGGCGTCGCACTCTTACCGGGCAGTAACGGTTTTGTTACGGTAACCACGGCGACGGAGGTAAGGTAAGGTACACCTGCTGCCGTCGGGGACCTGTTTCCGATTGGACTGACAGCAGAAACAGAATCAAATTTAACCTAATCTTATTTACTGTCTTTAACCTTGACTATAGTATTATAATCCAGACTGTGCATCGCTGACAAATGGATTTTGATTAAAATTAATACATCTCCAGAAACATCTTTTTCCCCATAATCACCTTGACAACCATGTGTGAAGTTACGGCAGCGACACTGTGGATCCATCCTTTTTCATACTGGGTTTTTTTTCTGTGATATTTTGTTCTTTGGGCCCATTTAACTGGATCATCTAAACACAAAGCGCCCTCGGCTGTGAAGCGTGAAGCGCGGGCTGTAAGAAACCGATGGATCGGAGCTCCGAGAGGAAAAGCTCCGGGCCTCTGGGGTTTTCTGTGCAGCTCCAGTTCCTCTGCGCTGCTAAATATGGTGAGAGAGCTCCGGGGGGGGTGCTGCTGCTGCTGCTGAACTGGTTTGGCGACCGCAGACCTGGGGGGGGATGGTCAAGCAGTCACTCCGAATCAAGTCAAGTAACGTGAATCTGAGGACGTCTCTCCCGACGCTGAAACATGTTCCTCTCTGTCTCAGCGGCTGCCGTGGACTCGGGGAACAGGTTTCTAAAAAAAGCCCCCCCGCCCCAACCAGCCGCCCTAATTTCAAATTAAAATTCCCTTCATCTCGTTTGTTCCACTAATTCGACGCAGCCTCGACACATACACAGATAACTGCTGCGGTTGCTTTCTGCCGGCGTAACAAAAGAAAGAGCAAACCGATTGCGCAAAAGCAAGTGTGGAGACAATTTCTCATCGGATATTAAAACGAAACGTCTGCGAGAAGTGCTTCTAATTTCGGTTCAGTTTCCGATGCCAAAACTTTCCTCCTCCTCCTCTTTACCAAATAAAAGTACTGAAACGGAGAGTGAATCGACGGTAATCCTGCTCAGAGATGAGTGGCTGGATTTACATTAGCGGGGCGTTTAATCGTAGAGATCAAGTGGATCATACCATTAGTACACACAACCCCTGTAATACTGAAATATTCACACACCTTTTAATGGAAGAGATGAATTACTTTTATGAATCAAACAGAATGGAATATATGACTGATAATGAAAAGCGACGTTTTACAGAAGATATCAAGATGAAGATCTAATCTTTTAATGCACCAGCGTTTAATTTATCCTCATGACAGACGCAAAGCAAATTAATTATCTTTTAACCGTCACTGTAAACATCAGTAACGAGAAGAAAATTTGCCCATGATGCCAGTGAAGTGCACACGAGGCCTTCGAGGACAGCCTGCAATTCATTCACATGGATCCTGAAAACTGACGAAAAAACCGATGCCGTCACGCCCTCGTGACGCCACCGGGTCAGACTCGAGCGGCGCCGGGTTTTACTGGGCTGACGGAACCGGAGCCTCTGGCGGCCGGTTGGCACCGGACCTAAACTACATTTTCGATATAAATCAAAAATGCAAAAATATAAATAAGCCGTTCTTGGAATCAGTAAAATCTTGGAAAAGTGACGCAACCTGGTGATAGATTGGCACAAAGGCTTCGGAAACTAATTTTTCAAACTGTCAAATGTTTAATACCCATAATAAGACGTATGGTGTAGCCGTATTTCACTCGAGGGCCGTTCAGAGTGAGTATTAGCCCTGAGATGAGATGGGATCAGATAGGATGAGATGAGATTTAATGGGAGAGGTGTCTTCTATTAAAATCCAATCTGGCCCCAACCAACCCTGTCGCATGCAAATTCAAAGTTTATACGCAACTTTTTTCGTATTTTGCAACGGCTTTTTTTTTGGTAGGAAATGGAACCAGGTAACATTTTCTATCGAGGGTAACGAGGAAATGTTTATGTTTCTGGTGAGTGAAGAATTCATAGATACCGAATGTATCGGTAAAAAGGTCCAGACAACGTAATTTGTTTTCCACCAAAATATCCGAACTCACTGCGACTCCGGCATCGTTAACCTTTTTTTCTATAATTTTCAGACTCTCATAGCACTTTGCTAAAGGTTTGGCAAAGATCACGTTCTGGACTGATACGGAAAAAGTTCCCAGTGACTTCAGACACCATGTGTCGATTTAAATACAACCGGAAAACCTCCATCTTTCCCGAACCTTAGGTGAACTGCTTTCATTGCCAAAACCGAACCCGCCGACGGCACCAGTCCTGCACTTCGTACCCCCCCCACCCGTCAGGAAATGGTGGAGTTAAGGCTGACAGATATGAGTCTTCCACCCCCCGGATATGCCTCCTTCCACCTCCTACTTTTCCCTCCTTTCATCTCTCTCCCTCCCTTCCTTTCTCTTCACATTAACTCCCGTCCTTTGCCTCGGATCGATATCACTCTTCCATCTCGTCCCTTTCGCCCGTTCTTCCTCCATCCAGGCCTCCTGTTTACTGCCCAGATCGATACCTCCTCCTCCTCCTCCTCCTCCTCTTCCTCCTCCTTTTTTTTTTAAAACCACTGTGATTTCTTCTCTCTTCATCCCCCGGCTCTCCTGCTCGCCCATCTCTTTCAACCCTCTGTCCTCTTTTTTCCACCTACTGTCCTCGGCTGATTTTGATTGCTGCTGCACCACCCGACCCATCTATCCTCTTTCCTTCAACCCCCTCTTTCCTTCTCTCCCCTTTATGCATCTTGCCCCCCCGTCCTGAAATTTTAAGCATCACACTAACCGATCCATGAGGGGAACTTCATACATCTTCATCAGTTTAATATACTTACTATTATGAGTTTCATAAAACGTATCCGTCATAAATAAAGGGGAGATGAGCTGAACTGAGGCGGCCCCGTCCTCCGCCCCTCTCCTCTGTCTTCGTTAGGTTCTGTAATGTGCAGTGTGATGGATGCTGCCGACCTCCACATGTCTAGACCATTATAATCTGCTTTTTTTCCCACCCACTTTGGCGATTTGCCAGCTGAAACTCATCCTGCGTTGGCCTGCTGGTCTGAACGGTCCTGCCCGGACGATCAGGGGCGCTATTAGCGTCCCGAGCTCTGCGTTGTAGGTGTGATCAAAGGTTTAACATTTCGAAGTTTTGAGCTTAAACTTTAAATCAACTTACTTCTTGCTGAACAATGGGGTCACGTCAGAATTCCATCAAAAGTTAATTTACTTGCTATAATACTTTAGCTACACAGCCAGGCTCCGGCAAAGGCGCCTTTAAACGACTCAGAGCCCTCCACACTCATTTATTCTGTATTTAACACGAGTAGAAATAGAAGAAATTATGGTTAGCTGATAGCCTGGAGGCTAAAGAGGTATTTATTAACCTTCACAGCTAGCTAAAATTTAGCCGCAGTGGCTAAACGCAGCTCTCTAGGAGTTCGAACGTAGTCTGTGGGATTCACACACCCTCAAGCTCTGATAAAACCAATGAGCCGATTCTGAATGTGGGTTTACCGGTAGCTAATATTGGCTAATCTAGCTTGGAAGACAGCAACAACTTCAGTAGGCTAATTGCTGTCCTTAAGCAGCATCTAACTGCCTAATACAACTCCAGGCGGTGCGCCAAGCTAGCCCGTCCCCAAACGGACCCTTAACGGAGCGAGCGGACGCCGAACTAATATTAAACCTGCATCAAACCCCCAGTAAAACAAAAAAAACAAAACAAAACAAAAAAGACCCCTAAAATGTAAAGAGGGTAGCGCTGGGATTAGCGTCTAAGAATTTACTGACGGTAACTGTAAAAAGTAGCCGGATCGCATTACTGCAACACATTGCTATGTTGCGTTTAGGGTCCACGGCCTCACACTGCCTGACCGTGTAAACCAAGCAGGCAGAGCAATTATGAAACAACTTCAACCAGGCTGGTAAACAGGGTTGGAAAAAAAAAAAGAAACAGAAAATTCGCTGGGACGTGTCGAAACTGTGAACTGTGAGGACAAGTTTCCCTGCAGGGACTTGCACAAGCAGATTAGCCACTATTGCTAAACACATTTTTTCTATCCCTATAAAAGCGAGTGGGTGTGTTCATGTGTGTGGGGTTTTTTGGTTTTTTTAATTGCTCGTCCTGGCTGTGGTTGCTAATGAAACTGAACTGAATCCAACTGAATTCAAGAACTTTGTACAAGCGCAACAAAGCCGCAAACCACGACGGCCTCAGGCGGAGAGTTTGCACGTAAGACTCGCGCATATTCACAAAGGAGAAACGCGACGGGACTGGAATGGAGCTAAATATCAGTGCAGAGCCCGAAGAATTTGAGTACGAAATATAAGCAATCAAAGGATGAAAATAAAAATGAAATGGAACTAAAGAGGGTGCGAGAGCAGTGCGGCGAGCGATGGCGCAGTGCGGGGAGCGATGACACAGCGGGGAGCGATGGCGATGTGCGGGGAGCGATGACGCTGTGCATGGAGTGATGACACGGCGGGGAGCGATGGCGATGGCGCTGTGCAGGGAGCGATGACACGGCGGGGAGCGATGGCGCTGTGCAGGGAGCGCTGGACGCGGGGGGAGGCGGCGCGCGTGTGGCGATGCGCGCGCGCCGGCGAGCGGCGGCGGCGTGCATGAGCCGCGAACGCTTGCGGAGCGTGGGCGCGGCGGTTTTTTTTCTTTCTCGGCGCGGCTTTCCTTCTTTCTTTCTTCTCTCCTGCCTCCTCCATCTTTCTGCTCTCTGAACTCTTCTTCCTTCCCCTTTCCCTCCTCCCTTTTTTCCTCCTCTCCTCCCTCCCTCCCTCCTTCTCCCTCCTCTCCCTTTCCTCCTCCTTCTCAAAAAAAAACCTCCCTCTCTTAAACTCCTCCTCTTCTTCCTTTCACACTCTCACTTCTTTCCCTTCTCCTCCTCTCCTCCCTTACACTCTCCTCCCTCCACACATTCTCCTCCATCCCTCCACACACACACACACACTCCCTCCTCACACACTCAAAAAAAAAAACCTACACACAAAAAAAAAAACCTCCATCACACACACACACACACACACACACACACACACACACACACTCACACAGATACTGACGGAAACACATGGCCCGTGTGTTTTGACAATCCTGCACCGCGCTGATGCTGTATTTGTTTAACAAAATGACCTTCTAAATTTAGACTGCATATCCCCGAGAAGGCTCTAAAAATGGAGACAAACACTCACGTGTGTGTGTGTGTGTTCCCGTTTTATTATCATATCCGTGCGAGTGCGCGTCTTTACCGTACATGCGCTGAATTCTTGTGGCTCTGACAGAAAAATTCCTTCTGCCTTGCGACGTTTTGGGTTTGTTTGTTTTTTTTTTATAAAGAACAAGATCATCGGCGGTGTCTGCGGTCATTTCTCGGACACTCGGGGGAAAAGAAAAAGGCCTCTACTTACTCAAGTGTTTGTCTGAGAAGACTGTGAAGTTGTGAAACTGTGTGTGTGTGTGTGTGTGTGTGTGTGTGAACGGGCCGGTCAGGAGTGAGCCTTTGTTCAAGTTCAAGTTCTTGAATTCAAGTCGAGTCCAATTAGAGTTTATCTACATGTTATGAGACACTGTCTGGAGTGGATCTTTAAAATAGCATTTTCTACCAAGCGTTTGATTATTTGTTTGCGGTCAGGTGTTGCATTGTGTTTACACAGTTACATCTTCCACAACGTGACCACATCTATTTTATCGCTTACCTTGGTTAAAATTCGACTTTTACGGGCCGACTGAACAGAAATACACTTTTGATTTCTATCTAAAAAAAAACCAAAAACATCCTTATATATTAAGTTAATTTATCTCAAATTATCTACTGAAAAATCTGTCTATGCTGTGAGCTGTTTTCATGGTGAACCATTTGCAGGCAACTGCACATTGGATCTCCAGCTAGAAAAAATATATACAGTCAGTAGGTCAGTATATCATGGTCACCTAGCGTGGATCCCCCTTTAATGACAGTTACAAGGTTCAGTTTTCCTTTTAGACAGATGCCGATTCAACTCGATGGTCGTCCACCTCGTCTGTAGCGGCGGGCATATGCTAAATAACCCCCCCCGTCTAAGTTTCAGTTATTCAAGCACTGGATAAGTGCAAAAATTCATGTTTTAGAAAGTCACCGCTGAGCAATTACGTGTTAGAGAGAGAAAAGAGAAAAAGAAACATCTGACGGGCAGGTGGAGAGAGAGAGAGAGAGAGAGAGAGAGAGAGAGAGAGAGAGAGAGAGACAGAGGGAGAGAGAGAGAGAGAGAGACAGACAGACAGAGAGAGAGAGAGAGAGGGAGAGAGAGGGAGAGGGGTGAGAGAGAGGGGGAGAGAGAAAGAGAAAGAGAGAGAGAGAGGGAGAGAGGGGGAGAGACGGAGAGAGAGAGAGAGAGAGGGAGGGAGAGAGACAGACAGACAGACAGAGAGATAGAGAGAGGGAGGGAGAGAGAGAGAGAGGGAGAGAGAGAGGGAGGGAGAGAGAGGGAGAGGGGTGAGAGAGAGGGGGAGAGAGAAAGAGAAATAGAGAGAGAGAGGGAGAGAGAGGGAGAGAGGGGGAGAGACGGATAGACAGAGAGAGAGAGAGGGAGGGAGAGAGAGAGACAGACAGACAGAGAGAGAGAGGGAGGGAGAGAGAGAGACAGAGAGAGAGAGGGAGGGAGAGAGAGAGAGACAGACAGACAGGGAGAGAGAGGGAGAGAGAGGGAGAGGGGGGAGAGAGAGGGGGAGAGAGAGAGAGAGAGAGAGAGAGAGAGGGAGAGAGAGGGAGAGAGGGGGAGAGACAGAGAGAGAGAGAGGGAGAGAGAGGGAGAGAGGGGGAGAGACGGAGAGACAGAGAGAGAGAGAGGGAGGGAGAGAGAGAGGGAGAGAGAGAGAGACAGAGAGAGAGAGGGAGGGAGAGAGAGAGGGAGAGAGAGGGAGGGAGAGAGAGAGAGACAGACAGACAGAGAGAGAGAGAGGGAGAGATAGAGAGAGACAGACAGACAGAGAGAGAGAGAGAGGAGGGAGAGAGAGAGAGAGAGAGAGAGGTGTGTTAATGTTCTGTGTGGTAACAACATGACCTGTTCCCCCTACACCACTTGCACAACAGGTGGATGTGTGTGCTGTGTGTGTGTGTGTGTGTGTGTGTGTGTGTGTATCTGTGCTAACCTGGGTGTTGCTGCTATGCTACACTGAAAGAACGTGTCCCTGTGTGTTCACCTGACAGCAAGTCGGTGTTCGTCGACCCGACGGGCAACAGGTCACGGCGGGACCGTGCACCGCCGCCACACCGACGGAGCCCTGCGGCGGAGGATGGGGGACGGGGGAGACGGGGGGATGAGGAAAAACAGAGCGAAAGAAAGACGGGAACAGGAGACATGAAAGAGTAACAAAACAAAGACAGTAGTGAAGAAAGAGTAAGAAGCAAGAAAAAGCTATGACAGAGGAAAATAAATGAGAAAACAAAAAAGGAAAAAGGTGATGAAGGGAGGTGTGAGAGGAAGATGAAGAAAGACAAGAACACACAAAAAACAGGAACATAAAGAAGAGAGAAGAAAAACGGCACGAGAGAGAAAAAGGAACTTGATGCATAAACAGAGAGAAGGCGGTCGGGGATTTACCATATACAGCAACGGCCTGTTTCTAGAATAAGCTCGGTTTCTCCGACACAGACGTGGGGAGACAAAAATAGACTTTCTACAAAGGCGTTAGCCGTGCGGGTTAGCGGCGGTGCAGAAAGCATGTCAAACGCGTGTGTGTGTGTGTGTGTGTGTGTGTGTGTGTGTCCTCTCGCAGAGGCAGAAGACTCCCAGCTCCCCCGTCTGCCTCCCATTCCTACGCCCGTTCGGCAGACTGAAGGGAATCCTACGCCGCTGCAGACGCGTTTATCGCGATCTTATCGCGTGCGCGCGTTCGCTCATTCGTCTGCAAGCGCGCTGCACACGCATGCATGCACAGGCTAAAAAAAAAAAAAAAGAAAAGAAAAACACGCACACTTGATGCTTCGCTGTAATTCACTACTGTTTATATATAATGTGTGAAAAATCTGTTTATTTAAAAAGCTACAGGTCATAAAATTATCCACGTCTTTGTCTGTGTGTGTGTGTGTTGGCGTCTCCTTAATACGCATTTGTTTTTTTACTGAAAAGGCCAAACAGTTGAATTATCTTGACAGAAGCTTCACGTGTTTCCATCAACCTATGATCCAACTGTGACCTTTTACGAGCACATGAGCATCCTCATCATTTTAACGTCGGTCGGTCGCGACCTAATTAAAGCTTTACTCACTTGCTTTAAACTAATGAGATCATCGCGGAGGCCACCGGAAGCCCCTTCCGGCCTGTTTACTAAAATCGTTCAGCCTGATCTATCACTGGCCCCGTAAAGCACTTTGTATCGGCTCTGTCGAAAAGGCGCCGCGCCCGTGTCGGCCACGCGCCCGTTGACCTTGACCACGCCAACGTGTCCACGGCGAGCGACAGGACTCGGAGACGACTCGCGAACCACGACACCGAGCATGTTGTTCGTCGTGCTGCTATTTACACGCCGTGCAACCTCAGCGCTGTCACTCGCATGTTCGTGCACACACACACACACACACACACACACACACACACTAACATACTCACACACACCAACAGACCCACTTTAAATACAAGGAAGCCTTTACCAACCAGCCACCTCCCTCCCTTACACACAACAAACACATCTCTCATTTCGCCCTCACTTCCGACCTCCCCCCTTCCTCCTCCTCTTCATCACCCCCCCCCCGACCCGGGCCTCCCTCCCTCACTCTCTCACAGTGACATTCGATCGGCCCTTTTGTTTAGAAGCCAGTAAGCTCCCTCAGCCCCGCTCGGCGTTTCAAAAGGATGTGGCTTTTTTCTCTCGCAAACATCGGTTTCTTTTCTGGTAAAACCCTCTGGTACATGCGAAGAGCTGTGGGTGCGTGTTTAGAGTCCGTGTGTGTTTGGGCGGGGGGCGGGGGGGGGGGGGCTTTTGGTTTGCGTCTCAGTGTACAAATGGGGGCATTTTATTGTGTTTCTGATAAGTTGCCAGCACCTCAAGCTCCGGCATGATTCACCGTCTGGCTCGGTGTTGAGCTTCATGACTAAGGAAAGAAAGAGAGAGAGAGAGAAAGAGAGAAAGAGAGAGAGAAAGAGAGAGAAAGAGAGAGAGTGAGCTAGTGGCAGAGGCAGCGAGAGACAAAACAGCCGAGTCAGGGAGCGAGATGGGGATGGAGGGAAGCTGGCGTCCGGCTCGGGTACGTGCTCCGTCCAAATATGATTATTTGGAAGGCGGGGGGGGTTAAAGGCCGGACCAACTAAGCTAAGTGCCTGGTAGAAATATAAAAACCCCAGAACAGAAGCATCAGCGATTGGGGTCGAAGCGACAGAGCGTATCGACCGAACGCGCGGCGTCTAGCCGGGTTCGCCCGATCGGGTCCGGATCGACGCAGGAGCGCCGCAGATTTGCCTGAATTAAAATGAAGGTGCCGGGGACGGAGCGCCAGCCAGGAAGTCTGGGGGCCGAAAGCACGCACAGGAAGACAGAGAGTCCAGGACGGAAAGCGAAGGCCGGCGTGGTCCTTTATTGACTGTTTTAATCTACCGAGGGTTGAAACAACCCTGGGACCAGAACTGAAACAAGAGCAACATCGTCAATGAAGCTGTTGATGTTTAGAATGATGCATTTCATTATTTTTCTAATAAAAAAGAAAGGAAAAAAATAAATCAACCAACAAACTAGTCATTAACAAAAACCTTCCCTAGCCGTCGTATATGTGATGATGATTCAGTGGATTTAGAACAAGAAATCAAGTGAAATCACCAGTTTATACTGATTTTTTTGACTGAGGTTGTTAATTTTCTGTTACAATAAAGTCATTTCTCTCAGCCATTAATTCAGATTTTGACAATTTGCTAAAACGCTTTAGCTACAACATGTATTTATAATGACTAATGCAGGGTCTTCTTGGTTGTCACGGAGATGGGTCCGTCGACCATCTATAGCACTTGAAGGGTCAAAGTTCGTCACCGATCCGGGGGGGAAGGGGGGGGGGCGTTCGGCAAAGCAACGCCGACTCAAGTCTCCTTACTGGCTTTATACGCAGCTTTCAACCGCATCGCTTTTAACCCTTTTGCTTGAGAGCTCCCACAAAAGACGGTAAGTTGGGACCGGTCTTACCTGACTGCTTTTTTCCTTAGGTCATGAAGAGACGCCTGAATAAAAACTCCATCCGATAATGGCGTTAAGTTATAACATCATACAGTTGAAAGCTCCAGAAAAAGTCATGATCGTTTAACTCTGAATCTTTGGGGCAATAATATTTATATCTCAAAAAGGGGGAAAACCAGAGGTCAAAAGTCGATGAGCTTCACATCATTTTTCACCAAACACGTCTTCAAAGTCAATTTATCTCGCTCCATCTGTATCTGTCTTTTGCAATGACAAGAATCTCACTCACACATACACACACACAGACACGCGAACACACACAGACACGCACGTCTGTATAAAAATAAAATGTGTTGTTTTTAGAAGAAAGCCACATCCTTCCAGTGCAGTCACCCCGACTGTCGGTTTACTCTAGTTCTCATCTTTCTTTCTCGGTTTTACTCAGACTCCGTTTCCAGTAAGATTCACTCACAACTCAGGACTGCTTTTGTT
>CM029132.1:3950625-3983125 GCA_016859345.1 Istiophorus platypterus | reverse complement strand
CTGGAAAAGGTTTTTGTGCAATATTTTCACCTTGCTTGTGTGTGTGTGTATTTTTTAAGCAAACTGAAAACGTGCATGGAAACAGGAGGATTGAATCTTCTCGAGCGCCTGCTTACCCAGGATTACCAGGAAGTCAAGCACTGCAACTTGACCCCAATGTCACCGCGTGATTTGCTAACGTTGAAAGGCCACGCCCGGCGCCTTTAACCGCGAAAGGTCGGCATACGGAACGCCGAGGAAGTTTTGCTGACGTTATGGGAATCGTCAGAAAAGGCGCTTAGAGCGCAACCTGTGCCGCTTGAGCCGAACCGGCTGCGTGAGGATCACCGGTCTCCGACTCAGGGAAAAGGTTCGAGTTCAGATCCGAGAGACGAACGAGTCCAGGCTCTTCCTCCATGTTGTCTGTCTCTATTAGCCAGCAGACAGCAGAGGGAGGGGGAGAGGGGGAGAGAGAGAGAGAGAGAGAGAGAGGCAGTGATGGACAGCGCATGATCAGGAACACTACCCCCCCCCCCCATCACACACACACACACACACATATAAATACAAACGCAGACAAATGTCCACCTGTCAAGACTAAACTGTGTTTGCTCACTAGTGATAAAACATAAACACACGCACACTGATTGATAGCACACATTAGCTGATGCGTGACCACACGTACCCACACACACACACACACACACACACACCAAGGACGGAGACTAGAGGTATTGTTGTCTCCTGATCATTAGCACATTTTCAAAGTGAGTGTCACCGTGTTAGACAGAGTTGCCTTAGATCAGTCGTCAACGCTGTCTACATCTCTCTCTCTCTCTCTCTCTCTCTCTCTCACACACACACACACACACACACACACACACACACACACACACACACACATTTCTTAATGGTGTGTTGCAGACTGGAGCCTAATGATGGTTTAGACTTTGCAGACACATGAGGGAGGAGGAGGAGGAGGAGGGACAAGGGCAAGACAGGGGGGTGAGACTGGAAGAGTGAAAGAAAAGGAGAAAGACAAAGGGGGAGGCAGCAGGAGGAGAGAGAGAGATGGGGAGTGAAAGAGAGGAATCACGTAGAGGCAGCTACTCTGGTTCGCCAGCGAGTTACCGAGATACCGAGTCAGATATAGTGTTTAAAACGTTTATGTAAAAGTTAAGTTTTCTTTGGAGAGAATTTTAAATAAATCATTAAAATAAGACCCAGGTTAAAAAAAAACACTCCTTTTTTTCTTAAAGCCCAAGAAAAGCCTTCATTGACTGGCTCATACCGGAACAGTGATAGGATTCACTGTAATGTGTAATTATCTTCTGTTTGTTTTAGTCACCCTGAAGCGCCAGGAGGGTGGATACTCCCGGAGTGCAAATCTTGTGGGCCGACATTCACAAAAACAGTAATTTGGGGATAAAGTCTGACACTTCGATCTCGGGGTCGGATACAGCGGCTGGCAAAAACATTCTCAGCTCAAGCCTTTCCCAGGGCTTTCGACAGCGTCCCATGGACTTCATCAGCGGATGGCCGCTGCTCAGTTCACATGGAGCCGCACGTGTTCAAACTCTCCATTATTCTGCCACTTCTGGGATCCCTGTGCAATTCCCCCTCGAACCTATAAGCTCAACAACTGAGACAAATTCATCAACTGGTGAGGCCCCAGCGTTTTGGTCGAATGCTCTGGAACAAGCAAGCAAATGGCCCCTGAGTTGAGACTGTGGATATGTAAGTATTTTGGGAGTTTTCAAGCATCTTTCATTGATTTAATTACTCAGACAAGACGTGAGAAAACATTTTAGGTCACTAGTTCTGAGAGAAAACTTCACAAAAAAAGGAAAAAAAAGAAAAAGTAAAGGCTCTTTTTGTGCATTGTTGCGCCCTGGTCTGATGGGTATTGATTCATTTTCGAAATTAAAGAAGCAAGCAAGATTAATCAGGCCTGCAAGGAGACCAGGAAGAAAGAAAGTAAAAAATAAAGGGTGTCAGGAGGAGAAAAAAAAGAAAGACACTGCCAGAGGACAGAAAACGCAGAGAGACTTATTAGAGATGCAGATATGAAGGTTGAAAAGGAGACAAAAAAATACGAGTGGGAGGAAGGGATGAAAGGAAAGGAGGGAAAGATGGGATGGTGAACGACGGAGGTCAGAAAATGGAGAGAAGGAGAGAAAGAGGGAGAATGTAGAGATAAAGGCAGAAGATATAAAACACAACCAGGTGGCAGCAACGAAGGAGAGAGATCGAAATAAGAATGGACGCGAAAGACAAACAACGAGAAGGCGGCAAAACGGAGACAGGAAGTGAAGTGGGAGCGAACATGTCAACGAAAAGTTTCTTCTTAAATAAATACATACATACATACTGTTAAAAAAGGGACAAGAGACGTTCTGAGTGTTCGCTTAAACGGTAAACGACACCTTTATCGAAATCGCCTCGATTGCGTTTCCATCGCCTCGAGGTCGAATCAATGGAAACGAAAAGAAAAACAAAAAAACCTCAGCGTTCCAACCCAGTAGAGTAATTTCATTAGAGCGAGTCGATAAAGCCTCGCCGCGCCGGCACGGTGAAGCTACTTTATCATAGATTTAACTATTAAAAGTACAAGCAGTGATACCGGACGCGGGTTAGGGTGAATGTCGTTACTGCAAATATGAGTCCGGGGGGGCGTGGAAAACAATAATTATTCAGAGCTCGAGTTCGAGTTTTTATCATTTGACAGACGCTCGTGAAGGGTCGTGACTCATTCAGTGGTGATTTTTCCGCGCTTCCTTGATGCCACATGTCGGCGCTCGAGTCCGTTCTCTATAGATTTGCATGCTATTTTCGAACCAGACAGAAATATTACATGCAAAAACATCCAACATTATCCGAATCGCTGCTTTACGATAAAAGAGTCGCTGCATGGGAATGTAGTTCAATTCCCCCCCCACGAGGTTTAATTCTGCGCCACATATCAATGAGCCGCTGTGGCGATGTGCTACGAGAAGGCGGCGGCAGACCCATAAAGGCAGAGGAAGAGGAAGGAAAGCGGATTTAAGCAATTCAGGAACAGTCTTTAAAAGACAGGCCTCTCTAATGTCTTATAAGGTAGAAACGCACTGGGGGGGGGTTCAGCCTTAAGGTAACAATGCTCTTAGTTCCTTCTTCTCTGAGCGACACGTCTTAAAACTGTCCGACCGCCAACCTGTTGGTAAATACGAGTGTTAAAGCCTGATGTTTTGCTGTGTAGATTTCTTATATAACTGACTCTGGATCTGTCTCCCTCTGCTACTTTCTGCTCCGCCTCCATCTCTCTCTCTCTCTCTCTCTCTCTGTCTGTCTCTCACTCTCCTCCTCTTCCACTCCCTCGTTTTCTCTCCTTTGCCTATCTCCATCTCTCCCTCGCCTCATCTCTTTCCATCACTCCCTCCATCTCCCCCTCTCTCCCTCTCTCAGTATTGACCCACACACACACTATTGCAGCTGTATCACATCAAGCCAAGGGCATAAATCACAGAGCACATACACACACACTCACACACACACACGTGTGCGCGCGCAAAACTCGCCATCCCACACACTCATGTACTCTCTTCAAGCCATTTGTGTTTACCATCGCCACACACACACACACACACACACACACACACACACACACACACACACACACACACATCTATAACTCGTCCTCATCGCCATTGCGGTGAACACCCACACAGATTTCTGCAACCGGGAGCGAGATGCAGATAAAAAAGAACAAATATAGAGGATTTCATTTCCAAAGCACCGTGCAGGAGGAAATCCACAGGAATGGGGAAAAAAAAAAAATTTGAAAAAATTCAGAAACATTACCTGTTGGTCACCACTCAAAAAAAAAAAGAAGAAAAAGAAAGGTGCAGAAATATGACGGGTTATATAATCTGAAGCGGTGCAGCTCTTTTAGAGAGGAAAAGTGTTTGGTTGGGAAGCAGAGGAAACTTAAGATTTACTGACTCCTCACATCTAAAAATGACATCGAGCTACAAAATGCTCCAAAAATGGTAATCGGAAAAATAATAATAAAAAAAAGAAGAGTAATAGGAAACAAGAATAATAGTGAGATGGATTTGGAAAAACAGGTTGGATGTGATGAAGAAGAGGTTGCTGGTGTTAATCTTAATGAATTGTTCTTTTTTTTTTTAATCTTATTCTGGAAGGAGAAAAACTCCCCTGTGACTGTTGGTAAGTGTCCAAAATGGAAGTGAGATGTACAGTGCAAATGTGTGTGTGTGTGTGTGTGTGTGTGTGTGTGTGTGTGTGTGTGTGGGGTGATATCCAAAAAAAAAAAAAAAAAGAAACGGGAGGGGGAGGAGGAGGAAGACGAGGTGGAGATAGAAAAGGTGGAAATAAAGGAGGGAAAGGAGACGAGATGTATTGTGTACCCTGCCTCACATGGAAACAAAATAATGAAGGGGCTGCCCTTTTCTGTGTGTGTGTGTGTGTGTGTGTGTGTGTGTGTGTGTGTGTGTTTGCACGCACACTCTCATATGCACGTCCATTACAGCCTGCGCGATCGGCCCACTCAAAGCCACAGCGGTGATGCCACACACACACACACACACACACACACACACACACACACACACACACACACACAAATACAAACACACATACACACAATTCAAAGAAGCTGTTTGCTCTTCCGCCTCATTCTCTTCCTGTGTATCCTTTATTTTCCACAGTAAATGAGGGCAATGCGAAGAGGAGGAGGAGGAGGAGGAGGAGAAGAGGATGGGGAAAAAGAAGAGGAAAAAGAAAGAGTGTGAATCCTTATGTAACCAAGCCTGGAGGTGAAGAGGGACAAAGAAAAAGACGGAAGAAAAGAACGACAGAAATCAGAGAGTTGATCAAAAAGGACGAACAACGTAAGCTGGTGTTAGCTCGCAAGCTACAGGAGTTTTTAACCAACTGGTCCAGGAAGTAGTCACTTGTCACCAGCCTCCAAAAACCAAATTCTCACAACAAAATGAGGACGAGTTTTGTTGTAATACTTTCTGGTGTGAACGGGCAGTAGTTTGGTTGAACGCTGGTCAATGAAGACAATATGGAAAGAACTAAAAAAAACGGAAGAAAAAGCTTTAATACACCGAACGCTACATATAAGCAGAAGTTTTCCGATAAGATTTTTGCCATGGACGGATCATGAGAAGACCCCCCCCACCTCTTCTACATCAGAGCAAGTCCCCAGATTGAAGGCGACGTCAAATATTTTCGGTCACTGCGTGAAGTCATTTTGATTTTTGTACTTTTTTGTCCTTTGTAGATCTTTTAGTCTCCATCATCCTTTGCATCCCTCTTTGTAGTCATTTTGTCTCTTTGTAGTCATTTACGGTCTCTTTGCAGTCGTTCTGTGTCTCTCTGTAGTCGTTTTGTGTTTCTCTCTGATCCTCCTGCAACTCTTTTTCGCTGTTTTATACTTGTTTTCTGCCTTTTCGTTACCACTCCGGGTGGTCGTTTGAATGACTGTTTGACTTTCCAACAATAAAAGTTATAACGGTCTATACAAACAGAGGATGGGCCCGTTCAATAATCCAACCACATTACACGTCACTTGTAAGCGAAGCGACAGATCATATACATTAAAAGAATTCTTTTAAAAGGCTGTAACAAACCGCATCAATGAAGTGCTTCAAAGAAAATACCAAGCGGCGCATTGTTGTCGAAGACTAAAGCGCCTAATAATCTTTCATATTTAAAATCTTAGCATATAGCATTTAGCAACGAGACATTTTAGCGTCTTTCAAATGGCTTATCCAGATAATCGACATTGCTCAGTAGAAGGCTGTTCTGCCTGGACGGCAGTGAAAGTGTCTCATGTGCAGGTAGCATCATTTACGGTCGCTGGAATGAACTGAGAACACTTCCAGCTCTGTCTTGTGAGGCAGCCCGCTGGATTCTGGGTGTCATAAATCTAATCTGGAAATGGTTTTGTGATGTTAACTGATGATAAGTGTTTATCCTAAAACAGATGAAGCAAACAAAAAGCCCCCCCCCTTCATATTCCTCTCAAAAACATGCATCACTGTATTGATTCCCTATACTGGTTAGTGAATTATAGTGAATTATGCTCCGCTCTACTATAGTAAAGCCTCATATATCTGGATGTAATGTTTGCTGTTGACCGGCTGTTGCATGTAGAGCTGCAGCTCGTTCTCTGGATTTATGATGATGGAAAAAAAAAACAAAACAAACAAATAAAACCCCACAGACTTGTACTTCTATCTTTATGAGGACCTCCCACTTTCTATATTTAGCCTCTAAACTGTTCCCAGAGTGTTAATGTCAGGTCAAACTATTACAGCAAACACTAATATGGCACTAAATAAAGTTAAAGTTTAGTTTTTTCCCTCCTGGCCCCTCTGGTTTTATATCAGTCACGTAGCTCGTTAGATAAATTATGCATTTAAGTGGCTAAAATTAGAAACTGACATCATTACTCTAATGGGATCTCAGAGCAGTAACACCATCACCGCTGCTCTGAAATCTGATGCCTCAGCATCTGGTTTGTATCTGCTGCTATTGGACAAGACATAAACTATCAGGGCAACAAAGAGCACGATCCATAACCCTTTTTTTTTTTTTTTTTAATCTGCTTTTAGTTCCCACTGATTCGAGCTGAAGCGGATATTATCTTTATCATAAAGAAATTGAAAATGTTTTTAAACTAATTAAAATCTCTAAGAGCATTTTTTTTATTTATGCACAAATGTTTTTTTTGGGTATTTTGCTTTTATGTGAAACAATATATCACTTGTAAGGTTGAGCAGAAAACAGGAAATGTGGTTGTGTGTGTGTGTGTGTGTGGGGGGGGTAATACTTGAACCGGGGATACTGTGGTTTTCAAGGTACATGTCTTAGCACCAAGGCCATTATGAGACCATTTTTTCACATATTAAAAAACAAACCATAAGAGCAACATTTGTCTTTTTTTCCACTGCAGAATTGTTTGGGTTTGTTTCTTGCAACCTCTGCACAAACCGGGTCGGTGAAAGTCTCGGGTCGAAAAACAAACCGATTCTCACAAAAAAATATCACCCCCCCCAAAAAATACAAACACGCACTGAAAATCAATCTCCATCAGTCTTAAAATCCAATCTGGTTGGCACAGTCTACGGGCCAAGTTTTACAGAGTCAGCCAATGAGCAAACCTCCAAGGTTACATTCACTTTGATTACAGTGCAGACTGTAAAACAGCGGCAGCAAAACATTTTCAATGCGACCTGTCTATCACACACGCACGCACGCACACACACACACACACACACACACACACACACACACACACACACACACACACGCACACACATGCACACACACAAACACTGGTCAGAACAGCCTTTAGTTTTTTCCAGAGCAACTTTCATTAACCTGCGTAGCGAAAAAAAAAAAAAATCGATAAAAAAAATTGAATTTAAGTTTGAAAAAGTGATTTGGCAGGATTTTTTACAGTGGGGGGGGCAGTCCAACTAAGAAGGGATTTGTTATACGTGGGTGGTGTGTGTGTGTGTGTGTGTGTGCGTGAGTGCAACACCGGTGGTAAGAAAGACATCACATAAAATCGATCTAACTTGTCTTTAGCCAGTTTCATATCTACCTCTGTCTCTCTCTCTTCTTCCTCTTCTTTCTCTCCCTCCCTCTCTCTCCTCCGCCGCCCCGAACCAACTGCCTCCATTTCCTGCGACCATCGTTACAAATTAAAAGCCTTCTGCCGACTCTGTGGCGTCCACGTGCTGGAAACACTATTTTTTTCTCAATCTTAAAGAAATGCAATGGGGGCTTCTAGCGAGGTAAAAAAAATTGCTCCATTGATCAAAAAGTTCATTTATAATGCTAAAGATATATTAATTAACACAATGCAAAGGTCTCCAAGGTGAAATGGGAGCCACGCGCCCAGCCTTTGGGGGCTGTTGCTGCATCTGTACTATCGTTTGGCGACTCCCCAACGAGGCGCCGAATGAATCTAATAGCATCGGGATGTCATGTCACAGTCGATTAGGAATTAGCACCTCACTAACAAGTGCACCGGCAGACTGTCGCTCTAGTACGGCAACAGGCGCGGGACAAAATGAGGCCCCACCCTCAGACATACAAGCATTAGGCACACACATTATGCAGCATTTTAGCACATATGCAGCCAAACACGCCAAAACACACACACACACACACACAACACACACACGCACGCACACAGACAGTCCAATACAGAAAATGCAATCACCTACATGCACACAAACAAACAAACAAACCAACAATGGGATATGCAAACACACTAATCCGCTCAAGCCTTCATTGTTACTGGGGCGTAATCCCGGAGTCGATGACTAACTTAATCTAAGTCACATGACCGTAGGTACACACACAATCTAATCAAGACACACAAACATGCGCGCACACGCACACACACGACTTACAAAGAACTAATCATAGCATCGTAAAATCGGTCTGACAGCTGGTGAATGGAGAATCGTAGCCGCCGCTAGCAGCGGCTTCTTCAGGCCAATGAATGGGGAGCTGACTGATGACATCACTATACTGAGATTTTTTTTTTTTTTTTTTAAAGTTTGATAGTTGGCGATTAATTTTCTTTAGATCAACTAATCAACAATCATTTCAGCTATTATATAAGCACAATTTATAACTTTATGTTGAAGATGTCATAAATTTTGAATGTGTATTGATTTTATGGTAAATGTGCTGTTACTGTGTTTTTTTTTTCATATTACATATTTGGTAAATTCTCTAAAATAAGAAAATAAAAATAAAAAGATGAAAAATTATAACTACAACTAATACTTTATGCTTAATTTATTCTGCTTTATTTATATTCTTACTTTTTATCAATTCTCATCTAGGTGCTCTCTGTGTTATATTTCCTTAATATGATGTGTCATGATGAAATGGAAATTTGTTTAGATCATTTTTTAAAATCCTTATTGAAAATGATTAATTTTCTACTGGATAACTTGATGTAAAACACAGAAATAAAAAAATAAAATATTCTTATGTTGTCATGGCTTCCACCCATAATTCACTGAACCTGAAACCACGGCAACCGCCTGTAGTTTTCTCACGAGCTGATATGGGCACGCACATCCCATTGCACCGCATTATGGCCACGTCTGAGGGGATTTGGCCGATCAATACCGGCCTGATATCCGATACCATTATCTGCTCCGGGAACAAACACGGCATTATGGGATGCCATCCCCATGACGACAGGGGTTTGCTGCTATCCCGCCTCTCTCATTGATCCGAGCCGGATTTACAGTTGACGGTCAATTAAGGTGATGGGTAAGGATTTCAAAAGCACACACAAACAAACACACACACACACACACACACACACACACTTATCCAAGATAATTATTTGGTCTGGTGTCATCTTGTCTGTTTGCATTTCGAGTAACACATTTCTCATTCTGGATATTAGCTCATCAATAACTAGTGAGTCTAACTTGCATGTGTGTGTTTGAGTATTTTCCAGTAAGAGGCTAAATAGATACCACACCAGCAATATGTTTCAGTGAAAGAGGATCGATAAGAGAGGAAGTGTGTCATTGCGTGATCCCGTCCGACCGGCTATCAGAGATCTGAGTGCGGCTCGTCATGGCAGTGATGGTAAGAGGGGTTGGATGACGTGTCCAGGAAGGAGGACCGGGCCGGGAGAGGAAGTCAGCTGACGTCAGCGGACTCGGACGGCGGCGGATAAGATTCAGAGATGTGAAACAAGAAAAAAAAAAAAAATAGAAGTGTTGAAGTTCCACCAGAGAAAAGACAGTGGTAAAATGAAAGGTCCTCCAGGGGGCCGACTGATGCAGTTGACACATCAGTTCGATCCCCCTTGAATAGCATGTGATAGCCCTGTGTGTGTGTGTGTGTGTTTGTGTGTGTGTGTGTGTGTGTGCAGCTTTGGGTCAAAGCAGGTGTCCTTCGAATGGCTTCAAATCCACGTCCACACATCAGTTCTTTGCCGAGATACCCAAATTTTATATTGGCTCTTAAATACGTGCGTGGCTCAGCGTTCCCGGAGTGGCCCCACCCAAAGGAAAAATTCCATGACTTTTCCATGACTTTCCCCAAAATTACTTTAGAGTACTTCTGCAAAGCTAAAAATTTTATCCCCTCCCTGGTTTGCTGAAGTAGCTTTTTACCTCGGAGGGAGACCTGTTTTATTATGTATAAGGGTTTTAGAGAAAAGCTCACGTGTCACATGTCGAACATTAGCCAGAAATCTACTAAGGATAAGATGTGAAATAAAATTATCTGACATCACCTGACACTTCCCGGAGATTTTTAGCCAGTGTGCCGCCCTTTGCCTAAACTGCCAGAGTTCGGTAATATGCCAGAAGCTCTCCGAGCAGAGGAAACCCTGAGTAGTGGATAAAATGCTGCAGCAGCTACGAATCCCAAACCCAAGAACACAAGAACACGTGTCTTTTTCCTACCTTGGCCCGTATTTGTCCCGACGTCGACACCTTGCGGATCAGCTTGTGCGACGTCTCCTCTTGCTCCCCGTCGCTGTCCGATGACTCCTCTCCGGCTTCTCCAGCCTGAGAAATAAAAATGAAGATTGGGGACAAAAAAAAAAAGGAATTACTGACATTTTTTTTTTTTTTCAGATAATCAACGGGCATTACCAATATAAAATATCTGCAGATTTATGTCAATAACATCAGTAACTAAGAATTAGTGAATGTAGCAGAAAGGTTCAGCCATTGTCTGGTTTTCTCACCTTAGAAAAATCTCTATTTTTGGCACTTGTACTCACTTTATGTTCAAAGTGGCTACAACTCTGACCAATGTGTTCAGCGTAAAAGGCTTCAGCTACATCTATTTACTGATCTACAGCAACCAAGTTTCCTGTTCGTTGATGCTTTTGGTTTTATCGCGTGACAGAAAATGAAAATCAGGTCGAATTTAAGCAGGATGTACAATGAGGATGTGAAACGAAAAATATCTGACTGTCAAACATGTCATTCATGCCTTGGGGAACG
This sequence comes from Istiophorus platypterus, assembly GCA_016859345.1. Taxonomy (NCBI): domain Eukaryota; kingdom Metazoa; phylum Chordata; class Actinopteri; order Istiophoriformes; family Istiophoridae; genus Istiophorus; species Istiophorus platypterus. Next base: position 3,972,125 of record CM029132.1, on the reverse strand, counting down.
AATCAAGAACCGGTCCCAGGTGAGAACCATCAGAATTGTATGGCTTTGAGGTTATCAATCTGTTTCATGGATGCCGGCATGCTTTCCTGACGGCGAACAATTCATGCATCTGTGTCTGCTGGAAAACAATGAGTCTTGGTGGAGAAGAGGAAACGTTCCAAAGGGTAGAACCTTCATTTCACGAGGGGAGATGACGCAGTGATGGTTGTAATGTCTGTAAAATTGTCATTTCAATTAAATATGTTTACGCATGCTATGGGCTGAAATATCTTTGCAAAAAAAAAAAGGGCTTAAAGTCGAGGAATGTCGTGAATTTGACCATCTACACACAAGCACCACTGCCTCCCAAATGACCACCACCTCTGCAGGATTTCTCAGAAGTAGGCTCCACTTGGACGGCCAACCCAGGTAGATCAAGGTCCACCCAGGTAGATCAAGATCCGTCCAGGTAGATCAAGATCAGTCCAGGTATATCATGACCTGTCCAGGTAGATAAAATCACTGTTTCAACCTAGAGCCTTACTTCACTCTTTTCATACCAACTCAATGTTGCCCACAAACCTGTCTCAGTTGTGTGCAGCAGTAACCAAGTGGGGACTTGAGGTTTCTCTGTTCGTAGCCACCTAGCTAGCTTCTGCAAGCAGCCTGCATGGGAGGCGTTAAGGGCATATTTGTAAATTGTAGCTATTGTAGCTATAGAAAATAACCTGGGTTGAAGTCTCCCCCTCTAACCAGCACGAGTCTCTGCATGTACAACGGTCACATACTGCGCCTCTGCCCACCACCAGTGCTTCCCCAAACCTGTGGGAACGTGACGATCGTTAATGAGGGTAAATACCCTCAAGCAAGGCTGTAAAGATATTCTCTTATTTCATCCACACCAGAGTTACATTCATGCCTTTTTTCCTGCTCTGTTTCTTCGTGGTATTCAGACTCGGACCTCGGACTTTTCCCTCCACACAGAAAATTGATCGGGAATCGTCAAGGGAATCGAAAAAGAAGCAGAATCAATGTTGGCCCCGGCATCAATAACATCTTATCAATTCCCATCCCGAAAGAAAAAAGTCTTTTTTCATGCAGGAATAATAACTTTTAAAGATCTGGTGTTTGGTGAGATTTGAACTTCCACAAGAGTCTTTAATAGACTGCAGAGCAGAACCATGGTCAGAATGTTAAAAATATTCCATGTAGCACACTCAGTGGAGCTGCAGCAGTTATTCAATTAATCAATCAACAGAAAATTAATCCACAAAAATTTTGATTAACTAAAAAAAAAATGTTTTATGCGCTAATTGGAAACATTTACCGATTTCAGCTTCTCACATGAAAGAACATTTTTCGTTTTTCTATCCTTCTATGACAATAGGCTGAATACCGTTGGGTTTTGAACCTTTCCTCAGACAAAACTAGACACTGGAAAACACAACCATGCAGGCATTTTTCACAATATACTGACATTTTACAAACCAAATGATTAGTCATGAAATGAAATGTCAGATTAACTGATTCTAAAAACAATCATTAGTCGTAGCACCACCCTCCACCTCCCAATCCTTTTCCAGAGACGTGGGACCTTTTGAAAAAATATTCCAATCAATGTTGACGTTCTTCCACGTTTAGTTCAGGGACTTTTGTAAATTTTTCCTGCTCATTTACAAAAAACAGTCGTGTATCTCTGTGTATGACTTTGTTTCCCTCAGCAAAAGAATTAAGGGACGCTGAGCAAAAAAGATTCCTATCCACCGATTACACTGCATGTGTGACTCTAAATCATAAAATCTGAATTCCGCTTCAGGACCGTATATTAAAACACAGAAATAGCATATGACCACTACGTTTTACTTGACCAACGTGCTTTTCCACACATTTACTGAGTCTTTCTGGTCCTTTGACCTGATCGGAAATTAATACGTGTCCCCTGACTTATTCATTCTGAAGCTCACGACATAAGCAGAGGGTTCGTTTTCATTCATCACTTCCCGTACGCTACGAGGATCTGACTAGTTTTGATTGACAGTAACTGGGCCACAGGGTGAAGATTTCAATTTCTGATGGCTTTTGTTTTGTTTTTTGTTTTTTTTCCATTCAAAAGCATTTCTGGGAGGGTTCTTAGAAAATTCTTTCAAGCAGCTGAGAAACTGAACTTACATTTTAAAAATCAATAAGGGCGACGTGTTTCTTATTTCGTTTGCAGGATGAGCTGTAGATATCAGGTTGAAAACTCAAACAGTAGACACAAAGATATCATTTAAATTACGACATAATTTGGTTCATACAGATTTTGGCTCCCGACTGCGGGACGACACCAAATCACAAATCACGAAATTCCATTATAAATAAAAGTGCAAAATTATGCGATACCTAAAGAATCTTTGAATCTGTCGGTAACGTGTCCTCTGAGGCTGTAGATCGAATTTAAAAGTTTCAGAATGGAACCAAAAGCATGATTTTTTCAGGGCTTAAGTTGAGCAATTAACATGAATGTTTCACAGAGGTATAAAAGAGAAGCTTACTCTGGAGGCGGTTGAGGATTAGCTGGCGACTCATAGCAGACAGCAATCACTCCCCGCTGTAAAAGTGAAACCCGCACGTCGTTTGGCCAGAGAGTGTTAATCCACGGTGTTTTATGATAGAGCATCGGGGGACTTTTCCCCCACTGCAGCTTCGCTTTGCATCTTAACCACACTGTGGCAACGAAATCTGGCTTTTTGTTGCTTTAAATACATGCTGGTCTGTACTGTACTCACAATATGAGTCCTCTCAGTGTCAGCCTGGGGCGACCCCAGCGACTCGGTCGGCTCCGCCACGTACAGAACGTTGGGGTTCAGTTTGGACGCCATGATGAGTCAAGAGCCAAGGAAGGGGGGGGTGGTGAAGAGACACAGGTGCGAACGATGTAGCGATGGATGAAAAGCCTGCCAGCTGCAGGAGGAGGAGGAGGAAGAGGAAGGGCTCTGGATAAAAGAGGGGGAGAAGAAGAAGAAGAAGAAGAAGAAGAAGAGGAGATTGAAGGGGGAAAAGTCGTGGAGCTTGGCGAGGCACGGGGGCTTGGCCACACAGAGGGAAGAGAGGATGAGGATGACGGACGGGATGGCAGTTTCCGGGACGCCACACTCGTCCTCTTTCCTCCCTTTTTTTCCGATCTCTCTATCCAGGGCCAACTCTGGAAAAGATGGAGGAATGAATTATTGATTAGGAGAGAAAAGCTCACTTGAGTTTTTCCTTTTCAAAGGGGGGGGGGGTAAGTGGCCTTGGCTCACCCTTTGCTGGAAGTTCAGAACAAATAAACAACCGTCTTTCCCAACTCTTTACTAATTTTTTACCCCCCCAGGCCCTTCAGTCTGAGGGCTAGGGAGGCAACGGTGTCCACTTCTCTTTCTCAGTTCCTCTTTACTTTCCTGTGTTTGTAAGAAAACACTTCTAGGTTAACAGTTCGGCCTGTGTGTGTGTGTGCGTGTGTGTTTTTTCTAAAACTCAACTGGCAGCCGCCCCTTAAGGCACCTGACAAACAACAGTGAAAACCATGCTGGTGATGGTGGTGGTGGGGGTGGTGGTTATGGTGAAGATTGTGAGAAGGGCAAAACAGTGTGCAGAGGATAATCCCATCAACAGTGATGATTAAGACGATGATGAAGATGAAGATGATGATGAAGAGGCCCAGCACAACTCTGCATGATACGGCTTGCACCAGTGCAACACACACCAGATATGGGAGCGGTGAGAGCGCGTGCACTGGCACGCGGGGGCAGGTCTTAAGGCACCCCCCCCCCAACATAAGTACAGGCTCGTGTAGGTGTGCGCGTGCACGAGAGCGTGCGCGCAAACGTAAGAGTGTGTGTGTGTGTGTGTATTTCCCTGATTACGATGTGGACACGTTATTCATAAATATATAAATAAACGAGGTAATTTAAGAAAATAAAAACCCTGTCTGCTTCTGCACCCCCCCCCCCCGGGGACCCCAAACTTAAAGAGAGACCAGTGTCCGGACGCATGTGCAGGTGACACCCCGTCCTCGAGCCTGGTTTTATGTTTATGAGGCTTTCAAAGGTTTCTGTGTGTTGAAAAATAAAAGGAGAGCGGACGCACAACAGGCTGTCGTGCGCCCTCAGCCGTCCCCCGGTTATTCAATTCATTCCGTCCACGGCGCCGGGTTTTTATCATTATCGTTATTTTCGTTTGTTTGTTTGTTTGTTTTTCTACCGCAGGAGCGGACACACAACAAAAAGATAAGACATTCGGTCTAAACTCCTGCGATATTCGGCCGATTTGGGCTCGGTTCGGCTCGGCTCGGCTCAGCTGTCACCTAAAGGCGAAAACGTTTCATCGGCGACCTGGACGGCCACCGTTACCGTTACCGCCACCGTTACCGTTACCGTCACCGTCAACGTTACCGAGCCGCCACCTCCTCCTGCACGATACGACAAGAATGATCACGATACGACTGTGATCGATAAGTAAAACCCTCTCCGAGCCTTCACGTGTCGATGAAAATGTGGATATCAGTTACCTCCGCCCGGTGGTTTCCTCCTCCTTTCTCCTCCGGTGGAGGTGAACCGAGCGGCGGTGCCTCCCGCTCCCGGTGCCCCGGCCTGGGTCGCTCGTCGGCCGGCTTTGGAGGAGGGGGTGCGGGGGGGGGGGTGTCGGGGAGGGGGAGGGGGGGTCCGGGGGGGTCGCTTCGCCGGCGGTCAGCGACGGCGCTGGAGGAGGCGGCGGCGGCGGCGGCAGCGACGGCGGCGGCGGCGTGCGGGTCTCTCCGGCGCTGCTGCTGCTGCTGCTGGTGGAGGTGGAGGTGGCGGTGGAGGTGTTGGTGGTGCTCGCCTTGCAGAGAGAGACGCGGTCATACGCATAGCGTCGGAGCGGATCTGAATCAGGTAGGAAGAGAGGGAGGGAGGAGGGAGGAGGGAGGAAGAGGAGGGAGCGGAGGGGCGAGAGAAGGAGAGAGAGAAAGAGAGAGAGAAAGAGAGAGAGCGAGATTGGAGGGCGGCCGTGTTGTAGTCTTTGTGTGTGTGCTGTGTGTGTGTGTGTGTGTGTGCGTGTGTGTATTCGTGCGTGCGTGCGCGTGCGCGCGTCGCGTCGCCTCCGGACTAAGGTTAAACCGAGAGCGAAACAACGCGCACGCGGCGACGCATGCGCCCGCGGGGACCAGGCGCGAGGCCGGCGAACGCACACGGGAGACGCGGAAACACGAAATTAAGGCACGCACGCACGCGCGCGCACACACGCACACACACGCACCGAAAAGAACCAAAGACCAAGGAACGATCAGCCTGGAGCATGAAGATCTTTAGAGCTGTGAGAATAAAACAAGTTTGGGTGAAACTTGCTCCTCGTTTTTTTTTTCAGGCACAAAATTAGGCAACATCAGGACCCTGGACATTAGGTGAGTGTAGGTGAGTGTAGGTGTGTGTAGGTGTGTGTAGGTGTGTAGGTGTGTGTAGGTGTGTAGAGGTGTGTAGTGTGTGTAGGTGTGTGTAGGTGTGTAGGTGTGTGTAGGTGTGTAGAGGTGTGTAGAGGCGTGTAGGTGTGTGTAGGTGTGTGTAGTGTTACAGCATTTCCAAACTTCAGTGTCCGAGGTTACTATCGATTGATATCAAATTAAGGCTCCTTTTACCCGCAGACTAAAAAGCCTGCTCGGACCTGACCGGATGAGCGGGGGTCAAGTCTCCACGTGGCTCATAAAGGAGAAAACACCCCCCCCCCCACCACCACCACCACCTACACCACCACCCCCACCTTCCAGGGCCTTTGAGTAGCCCCTTCAGCCACATCACCCGATCTTCATCAGTAGGTGGAGCTGTCAGGGACCTGGCACAGGTTCAAATTTCTGTTTCCCCTGGGAACTCTTATCTATGAAATGGCTCACAAGTATAAGTATAAATCTATATATTTTAAATCTGGCAGCTCTCAAAGTAGGGTTCAGGACACCCACTGGGGTCCCATGATGAATCTTAAGGGGTCATGATTAAAGGGATTCAGCTTTCCTTCTTTTCTAAACTTTCTTTTTGTTCCTGTTTACAACCAAAATCTTGCAGATGAAACAATCTGTGAAGGGAAAAAGAAATCACTATTTTAAGACCCACAACTAAGTCAATTCCACACTAAGGCTCTCAGCTTTGATGGGGGGGGGTTACAAGTTTTTTTTGGGGGGGGCAACACTTATTTAGAGCTATATAGATATATATAAAAAAGAAGCTTATACTACCCTGGTAAATAGGCTGCGAAGGAAGTCCTGCTGCTGGCTCAAGCCCAGAGACACAGCATTCCTCCTGCAGTTGATAACATGTCCGTTTCCCCTGAACCTCTGTCCAGACTTGCTCTCGAAACTCGTCTTTTCACCTGCGAATCTGCAGCCTCCGTGTGCGCTCGCAAATCCTGCACACCGATTTCTGCAGGGAGTGAGAGAGGGGGAGAGAGAGACATCCACTTCATAAGGCAGGGAGCGAGAGAGGTGGAGAGAGAGAGCAGCTTGTACACAATGACATGGATACAAGGGCAGGGAGACAGACATATACACATGCACCGACATAACACTCAGACACACACACACATACATACACTGGCACCACTCCGTGCAATAGTAATTTGTTTACAGTTGATTAAATATTCATGCTGAATTAGCTGCGAGCTTGCCAAGAGTCACTTCATTTACACCGTGTGTGTGTGTGTGTGTGTGTGTACGTGTGTTTGAGTGCGTCCTTCACAGCCTCCCTCCTCCTCCTCCTCCTCCTCCTCCTCCTGTATTTATGTGTGTGTGTGTGTGTGTGTATGGGTTTGTGTTTTTTTTGTTAGTTTTAACTGTCAGTCAAAGGCTTTGAAAAGGCACGCATATACACACAAACACACACAGACACACACACACAAATACACACACACCGGTACACACACGTGAACGCGTGCAGCACAGCAACAAGCGTGCGCACACACCTGCTGAATTCCCCCCTGCCGATCAGGTGATGCCGTCGCTCTACTCGGCTCTTTCCTCCGGTTGCCCTTGACAACGGGCGAGAGGATGGAGAGGAGGGAGGGACGGACGAGGAGGACCAAGGGCGGACATACTTATGAACAGAACAGGCATTGTGAAAAAAAAAAATAATAATAATAAAAATGAAAAAATCCCACATTGAGCTGCAACTTGAAAAATCTGCTCTATTTTCTCAAATAGTCATCCGTTAAAAAAAAAAAAAAAATTGAAAATCAATTACTTTGCATTGGTATAAACAGAGAAATGATTCAAATCCTCACATTAGAGAGCTGTAACCCGAGATTATTTTTGGTGTTTCTTCATGACAAAATAGTTCAGACGGCTAATCAAAACAGTTAAATATCAGTCGTCAGTTGACTACTTAATTAATGGACTAATCACTCGAACGCTTGATGGTGTTATCTGGCACATCAAGCGCCTTGTTAATTCTCGCAGGGTGAGATAAACCAAGCGCTCGCTGTGTGTGTGTCTTGTTTTCACTTCTTCCCGTCTCCGAAGGCTGATACTTTACAGTTTCCTCTCGAATCCGGGAGAGCACGAGGAAAGGGAATAGAGAGGAACGAGGGGCAAAGCTCGCTCTCTCTCTCTCTCTCTCTCCGTCTCACACACACCCACACACACACACACACACACCTCCTTCATGCTCTCCCAGCGAGCTGCCTACAGGTTGTCAAATTTCCACTCCTCCCCGTGCAGGCGGTGCACAGCGGGAGCAGCAATCAGGGCCTGAGCAATAAAAGAAACCGACGACAGAGAGATAATTAACGGCTCCGTGTTATGCATCGAACCGAGGGCAAAAATTACTGCACAGTCATTATCGTCATGCAAATAGGGACATACTGCCGCACATCCTGTACTAATATTTCACAGGGCACTTATCCTCGTGCCCCGGTATTTATCCCCATTGTATTGTGCAGCCGGCACGTTGCAGGAATCGCTAATGCTCCGTGTTCATACGTTTATCATTGCTGCCGTTCTCGGGGGGGAAATACACATTATTCAGTGCTTCTGTAGCCGCGACGTGGTTCAGTCAGGCGGCTAATTTTCTACCGCGATCCTTTTCTACTCATTCTTTTTGAAACTTTCAAGGTTTTCGGCTTTGATAAACCTTTTTTTTCATTCGTTGGACGAGTCCGACTGAGCTTCCCCTTCAATGGCCATACAATCTTCAAGTCGGACTTTTAAAGGAATAGTTTCAGAAAATAGGGTCGCTTATACATTGTTTTAAAAACATTTTTTACAAACTCTATTAACTAATGCGAAGCTACTGCCAACAGATAACCATAAACGGGGGGAAAGCTGGTAAGTAAGTAAGTAAAGTGTAAAAACAACATGTTGTCCAGTCTTTGTGCTAATCTAAGCTAGTTAGCTGTCAGCTAGCTAGCCAGCTACCTGCTGACAGTAGCTTCATAGTGATCATTGGTTAAACTCTTAGGCAGAATTGTAGCCTTGAACTGTTCCTCTGAACTTAGTTGCAACAGAAACAAGTTGTTGTGTTACATTGATTAAGATGCACTTATTTTGAAATTTTGAGGATTGTTGAAAAATAGTTGCTTGGTGTAGCTACAGCAACAGCACTTACTTATAGTTTTAGTCGGAGCTGTGTATAACCATAAACGGGGGGAAAGCTGGTAAGTAAGTAAGTAAAGTGTAAAAACAACATGTTGTCCAGTCTTTGTGCTAATCTAAGCTAGTTAGCTGTCAGCTAGCTAGCCAGCTACCTGCTGACAGTAGCTTCATAGTGATCATTGGTTAAACTCTTGAATAGGAGCCTTTGCTGAACTCTGAACTTAGTTGCAACAGGCAACAGAAAGTTAAGATTAGATTAGGCACCTTATGCTGATATTGATATTTTGAAAAAAAATAGTTGGTGTACTGTCACAGAGCAGCACTAGCAATTACTTTTAGTCGGAGCTAGGGTGTAGCTCCAATACTCACTCACTTTTTCACTCCTTTTTGTGTTTTGGTGTCTACCAAGACCCCTCTTTGCTTTTTCTCCCCTCCTCCCCTGCTGAGCTCCGCGCACCAGCTACCACGTGCACCGGCTTTCACACACACCGCCGCTTATAACTGTATATTATAGAAAATCAGTTAAAGCTCCGCGCCTCTCCATCATATCATCATCATCCATCCATCATCTCCATCATCATCACCGAATCTCCGGGGGAGAGAAGCAGCCTGAAAGTGAGTGTGGGGAAGGGAAAAGCCCGAAACTCACCCATCACACATACACACACACACACACACACACACACACTGGTAATAATGTGATAACATTATGTGACAACATGTTCAGGCTGCTGGTGATTGACAGTCCAATAAAACCGATTAAAAACAGACAAAATACACTTTTTTTCCCCAAATGCGTGAAATATGACATGAGATTTTTAAACCCACTTACACCTACTAGGGTTTGTTTTTTTTCCTCCCGCTGCCTAAAACTCAGCTCTTAATTGTTTTGGGGCGAAGCTGCTCGTTAACCTCGAGGCATCGGAGGTTAACCGACTCGGTGGAGCACCGATATGCTTTTAAAGGGGCCGTAAGAGGTCGCTAATGGGTTAGGGGAACATTATTTCAATTGATGCGGCATCGACCCCGGGGCTTATTGATCGGGCTAATTGGAGGAACCGACGGGGATAAGTGAGAAGATGAATGGTGCTGCGGTTATTCCCGTGTCCCCACTTGCTTGGGAATTGGGCTTGTCACAGTCAATACCGTCTTTTAAGCCGGTGCTGTTCATGTACTGTATAATGTATATTGCAGTCAACTGCCCTGTCAACGTATGCACCGTGTGTTACTATGCTGCCACCTAGTGATTTATTCCGCCATTAAAAATATATATATATGGAGGAAAGGAAACTAGACTGTGCAGGGAACAGTCTGGTGGAAAATGCAATGGAAAATTTGGGAAAAAAAACAAGAAAAAGAAAGAAAGACAGAAAAAGAGAGAAGAGATAGTGGAAGAAGGACAGACAGCGACTGGTTAATGGAGGCATAGTGAGCGATGGTGAAGATGAATGATAGGCTGTTTAAGAGCATTGATTATTAAGTTCAGTGCGATTCCCACGTCGATCGGTGAGATGGGGGCTAATCACCATGTGACACTAATTGGACTGGGGGGGGGTGGAGCTGCAGAAAGGAGTAAAAGAGGGGAAGAGAGATACTTCGATGGGAGTGAGACAGGTCGAGTCATAGACAGAAAGAGAGAGGCAGACAGGCAGACTGCCACTTGAGGGGAGGAGAGGGCGAGAGACCCAGATGACAGGGGGGGAGACGGGGACGTAGAGCGAGCATCATCTCGCCATTCAGCGTCCCGACGTCCGCCTGTGAGGAGGACTGATCGGGCGACCGAATCGGCCGGCGCCATTTACCCCCAAAGAAACGAGTTGTAGTTTTTACACTCAGATATAAGATTTTCTTGTTTCTTTTTTTTCATTAAGAGTCCAGGCGATGTTTTGACGGGTCAGTGGTGCTGATGCAGCCAAGTGTAAGATTCATGACCTTAGAGGCGAATCGCACCTCATTTTAGCACCTTCATTTAGCAGCCGCTTCCTTCCTCAGCTGATTTTCCTTAAATGTTTGAATTTCGATTTTTTTCTTCTTTTTGAAAATGTAAGGTCCTTTCATCTGTGCTGGCATTAAAAAAAAAATCTACAAAACCATGATGACTCGGAAAAATTTGTCTCCTGAGGGAGGCTGTTTATAATCACAAGCTCCAGACTGAGTGGACCCTGTGGTGAGACCTTTCAGTTTATCATTGCTGCCTCGGTTCTGTCTCATATTGTGGGTGTCTGCCTCTCGATGACAGAAACGAATTAGATGACAGATAAATGAAATGAAACTGGACGGGAAATAAAGCCGCACTGCACATACCTACACAGACGGGGGAAAAAAGGGCAGATGTGAGGAAGAAGAGCGATAAAGATCCTGATGCTGAGAGGATGTACAGTTTAAAGAGAGGCTGGGGGGGGGGGGGGTGAGAGCCCCACCCCTCTGAGATCTATTGAAGCTGTAAATATCACCATGGAATACATAGATCGGGAACGTCTGAGTCATCTGCCATTTGAAGTCAGGCCTAATGCAGCGTGGCCCTCGCTTTGAAGGGCCACGCTGGGGCCACGGGTGCCGGATCGCGCGTCACGCCTTAATAGCTCCGCTCGAACAGTACAGGTGAGCGGGGCGATAACGCGGGCGGCGGTAACGCGGGCGGCGGTAACGCGGGCGGCGAAAAAACAAAACACAATATTAATAAGGGAGGGAGAGATGGACATAATTCGTCCACAGTGCAGAGACGCACTTGGCTGGAAAAACAAAGAGGCCGTTGTGTGTTTGATCCCCCCCCAGGCTCCTCACCATATCGGTTTCCATGAGAACGCAGGACCGAGCGAGCGAACAGGTGGTAACCTCGGAGAGCACGGCGACGCATCCTGTCCGCGTTTCCTTTTTCTTTTTTCTTTTTTTTTTTTACAACCGGAGCCTTTACGCAAACACGGATCTGCAAATGAGGCAGGATGCCGCAATGAAGAGTTAAAACATTTTTTTTTAAAAAGACACGCTCGCCGTCAGTGTTTGTCCTTTACGACGGAAATTTTCATCAGAGAGGAAGAAAGAATCGACTAAAAAGAAAAAAAGAGGAAAAATCTGCATCAGTGTGGATCCGTTGGATAAAAAAATTCTATCAGTCTATCTCTCCATCTAACTGTCCGTCTGAACAGAGCACTCCGTTAAACTCAAGCATTGAAAAAATGTTAAAAGATTTAGATAGATAACATTTAGATAAATAATTCAGAAAAATCTTTTAAATCTGAGTGGAACAAGGTGAGATTTCTACATTTCTAAGACGGTCACGCAGACTCTTAAATGCAACAGTGGTCGGTGCATCGACAGGTTTATGGACTGTTTCCCCGCTGCCCCATAAAAGCACTTAAAAATTATTTTACGTAGCACTTAAAAAAAAAACAAAACCCAAAACAACTCCTTTGGCGCGATCAGGTCGGTATGGGCCCCTCCCACGACAGGGCACTTTGGCATTCGGAGAAAAGTGGGAGGCGTTCCTGAAGTGGAGGCCCCGGGGGCCCCCGAGAACTCCAGACCACCATGTCCACCATGTTCACCATGTCGAACCCCAGAGCCAAGTGATCCATCGAAGGATAAGCGGCTCTCTTATGGGTGCCTGAGGCAAGTGCCCTATAATGGTGGCAAGTGTGTGTGTGTGTGTGGGGGGGGGGTCATGGGAGCTAATAGCATTTGCACAGAAACCCCCACAAAGGAGCTTTATGTGCAATTCCTGCGAATATTTAACCTGAAAGGAAAAAAAAAAGCCTACTGAAGGCGGTGCTGGTGTTGGCGGTGGCGGCAGTCGAGATAAGCACAGAGGCGTTAACCTCAAAGAGCCGCGGCGGTTCGCTAAACCCCAGCTGGGAGGAAAGTCGATCGCCAAGTGGTACAATAAAGGATGTTAGAGAAAAGAAAAATCTGAGCAGCGGCCGCATCAACAGCTGTTGTTCAGCAGCAGTAGCAGCGACAACTACTGATTAATTCCTCACAAATCTCATCTCTTTGCGGCTGATGCACCAGCGGCGTCCATGAGGCGCGCTCGCGCGGCGGATTAAAAAGCCGCCTCTCTGCCAGGAGGACTCACAGTCTGGACGGCTCAGGTCCGAGTCCTTTGTGTTCGCTCCGACCAATCGGCCGCCCCCAAGCCTTTTCCCACGCAGGCCACCATCCGCCCTTAACTCCTGCTCCAGGTTCTTTTATTCTACGTTTCCCTCGGTTTTCCTGCTTAACAAGTCATCACCACTGTATCACGGTATTGCTGAATAATCAATGACGATATGTGAGCACCGGTCGGCTGACATTCATCTAAGCAACGGATCAATCAGACGCAGCGGCGGTTAAAAAGAAACAGCTCCCGGACAACGACGGCACAGAAACCGATGCCGAGCTGCAGGGGAGACACCAGTATCTGCATTTTGCTTTTTATCTTGCAACATTTCATCGCACAATTTTTAAAGAAAGCAAAAAAACGGAGAGACAAAGTTTCAAAGGTTATAAAAGTAAAAAGAGTTGCTTGAGTGCCAATGAGCCACCAAACGATGCTACATAAGAGCGTAAAACTGACACACGCATCATGATTTGTATTCAGCAAAAGGTGTCGAGACAGTAATAACGTAGACTGAGCAGCGTCCCTGAAGCCGCTGGGATTGAGTCGCGGTGCAAGGGCCCTTCAGTAAATCCCCCAAGGACGCGTGGGCTCAAATAAAGGACTCTCTCATCAATCACTGGGGCCACACGGGCGCTCCGGGAGAACGCGTCCTCCACGAATCGAGAGGGTGAGCATCCCTCAAAGCGAAATCAACGAAGTACGACGTCGGCGCATGTGGAGAAAAAAAAAGTTGTAGGGAACCCGCTGTGGCTACAGAGGAGCCGTCGCCTGAGTCAGCGTCTGTTTCTGGCTGCTGAGGTCGGCAAGATACGAAGAAAAAAATCTGTGGTTGTGGAGTCAGAGGGAAAAGGGCTCGACCTCACGTTCGGGGGGCAACACTGGCGACTCTCTCAGGTTTGTTCAAAAAGACGGTGGATGTGTCGCCAGGAGCTTTCGTATAGAGGAGTCGCTGAAGGGCTTTGGAAAGTTGGTATATCTAGTGACAAAGGCGCTGATTTGGCAAGATGGCTGCCTGTGCACGCCCTCTTTCAGTTCATGTTGAAAGAACCGCGGCCGATGGGGACAGTCTGGCACCGAGGCCAGTGGGGTAACTGGCCAAGTGGCCCCATTATTCCCCTGCTAGGCCACATGGGAGACAACTGGAAATCCTTCCGGTACTAACACATTTAAAACCTACAAAATCAAATATCATAATACGATAATATTAAAAGGATCAAAACCCTTCAAATCATTTTCTTTTTCTTCTTATACGTTTAGTGTTTAACTATCAGAGTGTTGCAGCAGTAGGTGTACTGTAGGGCTGATGCGTCCGCCTTATGTAACCATGGAAAAGTGGGGTGTGCGTGTAGGTGTGTGTCTGTGTGTGTGTGTGTGTGCGCACGCGTGTGTGTATGTGTGCGTGTCCGTCTACATGTAACACGCCAATTAGCAGAGTGGGAAAGTTGATGATTAAAACAAAACAACAGTCGCCGATAGAGAGCATCCGCTGCAGGAACATCTGGCCTGTTACGCAAGCAACAACTGTTTTGTTATTCTAAGCGTTGTGGAGAGTGTGTGTGTGTGTGTGTGTGTGTAGGTGCACAAAGGCATGTGTGACAAAGACCAGCAAAACTCTCTGAGATCACACCTTCCTACACACACACACACACACACACACAAACTCTGAGGCACATAGTTATATAGGGAGAGGGATGATGAGGAAAGATAGAAAGAACAAAAGAGATGGAGAGAAAAAGGGCAAAAAGACAGATTACGAACCGGGTCCCATCCTCTTGCTGTGTGTACCTATTAATATTTCAGTCCATATGGGACACGTTCGGTGGCTGTCGTCGATTCCCCCCCAGAACGAATCCATGACCCCCCCCCACACACACACACACACACAACGACGAGTGAGAGATTTAAACTGAGGAATTCGACCGACGTTCCGCATTACAGAGAACATCCGGATTCTCCACAGGAGTTTGGTTCGAAGCTAAAATAGACTTCCCTTTGCATTTATAAAGCTAATTTTGAAAACAACAAAAAGAGATTAAATCAGGGGCTATATGATAACAATCAAATAACGAAAGCAGACATGATTATAAGGACATGAGGATATGTCGGTGCATTCTCTGTTTTTGGCGAATCAAAAGAGAGACAGAACTGGCCTTATAAGCTTCTAATGATTTTTATTTATTCTTGATTCATTTTTTGCTATTTACTACTATTTACTTTCAGGCCGTTTTCATAACACGATGCTCGAATTTCAAGTTTCAGAAATAAATTTCTGCTTTGCTGCTGCTGCTGCTGCTGCTGTGGCGCTTTTGTCCATCAAAAGCAAAGACCCCGCTGACATCGCCCCGCTGCATCCCCACACACACACACACACACACACACACACTCACACACACACACACGCACGAGTACAGTACGAATGCAGCCCTCACGACCTTTGGAAATCAATTGCTTTATAAATAGCGGCCGTGTGGTGTTCGCACGGCCCAGCCCAGCTTATCAATCAGCAAAAGAGACAAATCGACAATTGATCAGCGGCAAAGAGACAAATCGACTAATTGGAAAGAAATAGCCCCGTGTCAATCCTGGATTTGGGCCGTGGGGGGTGGGGTGGGGGGTCAAACAGACAGTTTAACCAGTGACAAAACTAATTGTCTGGAATGAGCATCGATTTCATTCGACACACACGTTTTTTTGTTTTTAAAGAACCTAAGAGATGGAATTTCCTACTTATCTGACTGTTTTCGTGTTAATTCTTAAAACTTAAAAAGAGGTTTTAAAGAAACTCCGTGTGATTACCAACGCGTGAAATGTTTAACACCATTAAATTAGAAAGTGCGAGGCCCCACGTTGTGCCGTCCGCCAGCTTGATTAATACGAGCCGTCAGCCTTGGTTTTTTGTTTTTTCTTTTCTCAGCGTCCGTGTCACAGGCCGCCGTGTAGACCCGGACCTGGGCCGCGGACCCGGGCTACACGCTATCACGTCAACTGGCAACCTCGGTTTTGAGGAAAAACGCGAAGGCCGACACAAAGACACACACACGCATGCACATGACACACACACACACACACACACACTGCCCCCGTCGATCAGCGTCAAGGCTGTTCACTCTATGAATAAGGAGAAAGGCTCTATTTTTATCTGACATCCCTGTGTGGCGCTCAAGTCGCCCACGTAGCAGTAACACGGACTGACAGGTGTGTGTGTGTGTGTGACAATGTGTGTGTGTGTGTGACAATGTGTGTATCGGTGTGTCAGTGTGTCGGTGTGTGTGTGTGTGTGTGTGTGTGTTTTAGACAGCAGTAGTGTGGCTCAAAAGGGGTCCTAACCCACAGCTGCTCACAGTGACAACAGCCTGTCCGACTGCATCATTGTTTCTCTCTCTCACACTCACACACACACACACACACACACACACACACACACATACATGACCACACCCCTTCCATCCCTTACTACAAAAAAAAACAACTTAAATCCCACAACAATCAATATTTATAACGTGAACGATGTCGCTGTGCCGTTCGGTTCGCTGATTCGGTTTCAGCGGCCGCAGCTTCACCAACCCGGTTCACTCTGACGGCTCTCATGGCTGCGTGGCCCCGTAAGTAAAGAAAGCGAAGCCACGCATCTTTAGGGGTGTGTGAAAAACAAAGTCGTAATAAATAAATAAATAAATAAAGCGAAAATTGGACTTAAATTCATAAAAGTGGCGGGACGCACATTTCTATAAGAAAGCTAATGTTGCTCCATGTCCGCTAGATGCGTGTAAAGGCCACCGTTTGCTGACATGTTCGCTGCGTCGGGTTCAAATGTATAAAACATCTCAGTGTTTTGTTCACCGTTTGCTTTTACTGCCCAAGTGGCTAAACAATTGTCCTCTCACAGAAGCTAAAGCATTAAGGTTTCATACCCAAGCATTAGTGGTGGATCAGCCTTTTTGCAATGGTCAGCTTTGTTGCTCCGACCAATGTAAAACAACCAACCAATGAAATACAACCGACCAATGTAAAACAACCAAATAAGGAAATACAACCAACCAATGAAAGACAAGCTACCAATGAAAACGACCAATAATTCTGAGCATTACCAGCATTTCCTGATATTACTCTTTCCACATTTTTAGCCACGATATCACGGCGACAGGATGTCATGTGACCTTTTTAGCAAACTAAAACAAGGTCGCGGAGAGCTGGTAGGTTAAAGCTGCACTCGTCTGCACATTGATGCTGACGACGTGATCTCCACAACTTCATTCGGACACTTTTCTATGTATTGTTTCGGCCTATTTCAGGAAATAAAGTCCTTCGACGTTTTTGCGTTTTGTGGCTTAAGAACCGCTGCTAATTTTGACCCGTTGATAAAAATTCAGAGGCACGTGGGAACCAGCCAGCGAGAACCGCAACCCAGAACGACTGTCTTTCAAAGGACGCGACTAATTGCTGCAACGTGACACGCAAAGCGAGGAGGTTTTTTACTAACGGAGAAAAGTAACCCCAGGTTCCTCGCCGGCTGTTTTCGGAGCCCAGGATTCTGGCAGGCTGGGAGCTGCAGAGCGCCACATCTGTCGACCCGTAAGTGGCGAAGGTGGCCCCGCCTTTTATTTTCGGGTGCTAGACTGACTTTATTGTGTTTTTCCAGGGAGGCGTTCTTGTATGATGCCTCCCACATCCGTTATTTGCCTCTTTCTTTTTTAATCTCTGTCCCTGTCGGGTTTTATTCTTTTCTGTCCATTAATCTCATGATCTTTTTTTTTTTTCCCTTCCCTGCCCCCAGAGCGGCACTGATCCCATTAACTCGGTTTTATATCTCAGTCTTTTTTCTTTTTCCGATTGTCAGTGTTTCTTTTGCACACACGCTCACACACACACACAAACACACAAACGCACGCACACGCACCGTGGGGTTCCTCGCTTCATCTCAGCCGGTGACACAACACCACTACCTCACTCACACCAGGGGCCACACACACACACACACACAGACACTCACACACACTCACACACACTCTCACTCACATTCAGTCTCGCTACTTGTCTCGACAGGAACTGACTGGAATAGTAGTACCTCTAGGCATGAAAACACGAGTGTATGAGTGTATGAATATGTGTGTGTGTGTGTGTACACATACAGTGTGTCA
Organism: Istiophorus platypterus; assembly: GCA_016859345.1. Taxonomy (NCBI): domain Eukaryota; kingdom Metazoa; phylum Chordata; class Actinopteri; order Istiophoriformes; family Istiophoridae; genus Istiophorus; species Istiophorus platypterus. The sequence goes on along the minus strand of CM029132.1, from coordinate 3,954,340 downwards.
CTGGGCTTCGCATGGCTTCCGTTGTGACTGCTCACTGACCCCTCGCTGACTTCACACTCTTAAATCCCTCGACAAATCGAATCTCTGCATGGACTAAAGACCATGTTGTGTTAGTGTGTGCACATACGTGTGTGTGTGTGTGTGTGTGTGTGTGTGTGTGTGTGTGTGTTCGTGCGCATGTGTGTATGTATTTATGGTGACAGCCCTCCGGTGCTGATTGGTCCTTCGCGGTGTAGTTTTCCTCAAGGAAACTGGCAGGAAGTCTATCAACGCGGTGGCTGACACCTGCTCGGTTACTCGCTGGATTCAAACCGTCAGTCCCTTTTCTTTTTTTTTTGTTAATTGCTTATTTCCTGCTCAACCATGCGCTGACTTTGTGATAACACATAGTTTGATGGTTAATTAATTAATTTTTTTCAATAAATCTTTAATTCATCGTCATGTTTGTCTTTCCCTTGGGCTGTGCCGTGACATTATACATTAACGAATCGGCCGAGCAGGACCAGCCCGCGGCGCAGGACTTCCTCCTCGGGGCTCCGTCAACATTGACAGCCCTCCCTCTGGGCGCCGCTCGCCTGGAAATGTGCAGGACTTTGTGGCGAGGGACGTTTTTTTCGCGCGCGGCGGACCGCACCTCCGGAAACCATGGCAGATGTGGAGCGGGGCCACACTTTCTCCTCAAGTGGTTCAATGTAGAGCTAAAACGTCAATTAGCTGATCAGAAAATTGACTAAAAATTTCATTATGGATAATAGATAATAAATAATTGTCATTTTTTGAGGAAAAAAATGCCAAACACAAAATGATTTTTCTCATAATGAATTGAATATCTTTGGGTTTTGAGGCATCACCTTTTGCTTTGGGACACTGATTGGTATTTATCACTATTCTCTAATACTGTAGAAACCAAAATATCAATCAAGAAAACAACTGGCAGATTAATCATTTAAGAAAGTGAGAAAATCATATGTTTAAGCCGTAGTTCATCTGAACCTCACACACAGTGTATTGCCTACATGACCGTATATGTACTCTACGCGCTGATCAGCCACAATATTGAAAGCAGATACCAGTTTTAAAGTTGTGGCTGATCAGTGTATGTTTACCTTTACCAGTAGTGCACGCTAGTGTTATTCAAAAAAAATCAAGAAAAAAAAAGTCCTGGAATAAGGGACCGACGGGTTTCCCAGCCAGACGGAGGGGAACGCCGGGGACATCCAGATGGGCCCAAAGGTGGGAGCCCATCTGGTGACTGAGTGACCCAGGCAAGAGCCGCAACAGCTGGCCAGCATCTGGTCACTGAACACCCCCCCACCCGAGGTCCGTCCAGAGGGCCACGGCCGGAAACCGGAGGGGGCGGGCGCCGGGAAAGCCCGCGACTGTGGGGATACAGCCGGTGGACGAAGTGGGGACCACAGGGAAAGCTGCACTTCACGGACAGATGGGCATAGGGAGCGGGGTGGGGGGGTATGAAAGGTTGGGTGAAGATATTCAAGAGAGAGGTAGACACAGCAGATGGATCATTTCTTTTACAAACTCTTTGTTTTAAAATTCTGGCCACATACAGAACTATACAGATCTGAAGGTTTCATTATCATCTTAATGGTCAGATTTAGATCTTTTTAGAAAAATATTCGAAACGGTTACATCTGGTATATATATTCTGACAGTTTTATTTTGAAGTCGTGGAACAGGATGCATTTGTGAGCCAAAAGCATTCAAAATTTTAAAGTGATGTATTATCTAATGTCAGCTTTTTACAGCTTTTGTCCCCAGAAATTAATCACAGCCTCATCTTTGGGAGGAGGGGGAAGCAAAAATCCAGAATTGCATTGCCGGAAAACAGTTGCTTGTTTTTATTAACTGATGTTTTGATGTTTGGTTTCACATAATGTTTTTATGATGCCTTTATTGGTTCCAATTATTTTTTTAAGTACACAACTTAGTGCACCATTAAAGCAAGGAAGGCGGCCGCAGTAGCCGCAAGTAGCCATTAAAGGTTGTCACCGTTAGGTGACCTGACTGAGTTAGAGCGGGACGGGACCGTAAACGTACAAAAGAAAAGCAAAGTCATTAAACCGACTCAGTGACAGTATCTGTCTTGAGGTTGCTAACATTAGCTAATATTAGCCACCACAAGCTAACGGTCACACCAGACCAAGTCAGGCAGAGGCAGTAAAACCTCTGGTTGTACTGAAACTAGCAAGGGTGTTTTATTTCTTAGGAATGAACGGTATCATTCTTAAGAGGGATATTGTTTTATCTAATCTTTCAGATGTTACATAATCTCTCTTTTACCCTGGAGTAACCGATAATTGGCCACTGGAGACGAGTTGTGAGCTTAGAACAGACATATCGTCCCCTCAGAAGAAGATTATTATCATCTACGCATCCAGCCGTTGTGCTAATGTTTTTGGAGAAGATTAGTCCAGGATTCACTCTCTTTTGGCTCTGTTTTGATTCGTAACCACGGCAACGGGTCATTTCATCACCTGCTTATATAAGAATACTAGTGCAGCTTTAATGTCTGGCTTAGGTTTAATCATAGGGTTGGTCCTAGGCCACATACAAAGGGAAGAGAGGGGCACAAATGGAGGCGAGGAGTCTCGAATCAGCCCCGGATGGTGAGAACTGAGGCAAAGATGCATCCGCCGGGAGTTGAAGGTTCAACATCATGGACCGTGAACAGGAGAAAAAACAAATGAAGGGGGTCTGGAGGAGAACGACAGGAGGGAGCTGAGTTCCCGGTAAGTTCTGAGACCAGTCCGAGGCAGAGTTTGTGGCTGAGTTAACTTAGGTTTCAGCGACACAACACTAGTGGTGCAAGTTTTTTTTTAATTCGAGGTTACTTCAACGACAAAGAGTCCCCATCTACCAAAGGCTCTCTGTCGCCCATCAATTACCCCCCCCCCCGACCCCCGCCCGCCCCCCTCCCTCTTGACCTTTCTCTGGAACCTTTACTTGAGGCAGGGTCGTGGCTCCCCGACGCCACTGCTAACTAGCGAGTCACGCGTCCTGACGGCGTGGCGAGGATTCGGTGGGGACGAGAAGTCGGCGTCCTCCTCTTAATCCTGCAGCAGAGCACTGAATAATGCATGACCCGACCCCCCCCCCCCCCCGCTTTGAGAGAGACCACAGCGCTGCTGGCGATTTCAGTGCGATTCAGTCTCAGAGACGATCTTTGAGACCTGATTTTTGGGGTGAAACCAAGGGAGACAGAGGGAAAACGTCATTCTGTCCCCACACAAATGATGCCAGGAACCCCCCCATCCCCCCAACCCCCACCCCCCCGGTGTGACATGATCGGCCGTCGGGGAGCGTCACCGCTCCGAGTTCCTTTAAAATTCGAGCGGTGATGCAGCAGTTTTCGACTTTCAAAGTTAGAGACTGGAAGTTGGGTTTCTAGGGATTCACTGAGTTATGCTGAATGCGTTTGTGCTGCGTGTGACATGACACACTGTGCATGAACATAGTTTTACTTCAATTGTTTTGGGCTTGGGTCAAAGAAAATGTTTCATTATTAAGGCAAGGCATTTTTTTAATGGTAAAAAAACTTTGGTCAGCATTTGGGTCATGATTGTGTTTAAAGCTGCCCTTATTGATATTTTTTGGTCATTTGCAGACATTTAATCTGAATTTAGCTTCCTTCAGCGCATTGTTTTGGTTTTACCACCTGCAGCTTTAATGTTTGATCCAGCTGTTATTAGCGAAAAAC
>CM029132.1:3910625-3948125 GCA_016859345.1 Istiophorus platypterus | reverse complement strand
GATTGTTTATCATAGATACGTACGCGGCTGTCGGCACCTTTTTCATTCTAGTTTCTTACTTTTCGTCTCTTTCGACGCCGGTTTATCCGTCACAGTCTGATATCGGCCGATAATCTTTCCACTTAAAAGCTGCCTGACGAGCGTCAACCAGCCGCCACACGACGGCTTCGGTTTATTAGTATAATATTACCACGGCTGTTCCACGGAGATCCACGGCTGTTATCTAATGCTCAGTTTACTTGACGGCCCTTGACTATAGCGCCCTCGTCGGGTCGGTTTCTTTAGAATCCCTAAAACGCCTCAGAGACGATGCACGGGGAGGAGTTTTCCCTCTGCTCGCCAACATGCGATGTTCTCATTGGCCCTTTAATATGGGGGGGGGGGGGGCTGGGATATGATGTCATTTAATTGCCTCTTTAGACCAACTGATGGCATCAACTGCCAACTAACACCTGGAACTTTTTATATTTAAACGTATCGCGATACAGCAAGAGTTGAAAGTATCTTTTATCTTCTATCGTAATTACAGTCAGTTATAGTAATATTTTTTGATGCCAAACAACTAATAAATAAATAACATAGAAACACCATCATTTCTTTCCTCTGATGAACATTATGATGAAATGAGAAAGTGCCGTTACACTCGACTTTGGCCTGTTTCCCATATTATCTTTATAATTGATTCCATTTAGTTTCAACTGTGCTTTTACATGTTGTTTCATAGATTTATGTTGGTTAATTCTGAAGCTTATCAGACAACAACAAATGACCATCAGTTGGTAAAACCTAACACACACACACACACACACACACACACACTTCTCTAACTTCAACATCCAGCCGGAATCCCTTTTTCTTTTTTCTTTTTGCAGTTTGCATTTAGGCCACAGATGATGTAGAAGAGCCTACAGCAAAACACACACACACCCTCACACACACACACTCACACACATATACACTCACACACACTGCTGCTGCCGTTACAGAGCTGGTGGTCCCTGCTTGGCACAGTGCAAGCAGCTCTGTCTTCATGCATGGCGCCGACATATGGGGCCCAGTCTATGTATGTATATGTGTGTGTGTGTGTGTGTGCGCGCGCCGGTCGTGAGTAATGCGGTGGGATACCCAGCAGCGCCGCGAGATTGCATAACCGCCATCCCGCCATATAGCTGGTTTGACTGGCTGCAGCAAACACACACACACGAGCACGAGCGTCCCTCGCACGCACGCGCGCGCACGCACGCGTACGCACGCGCGAACGCACACACACAAACACACACTCTCACTCTCTCTTTCTCTGGCACGCATGCACTTGCAAGCTGAAGCACTTGAGGAAATATGCTTCGCTGCTGGTTTTTCTTCTTCACACCTTGTGTCGCAATATTTAGGGTGTGTGTGTTTGTGTGTTTGTGTGTGTGGGGGGGTCAATTTCACCTCTGAGGAATTTTGGGAGAAAGTTAACAACAACCCCCCCCCCCAAAAAAAAACTCTTGTCACGCGCCGTGCTTTTGACTTTTTGATGCGTCGTAGCCCTCTACCTGCGCGCGCGTCCAGTCCCCCGACCTTGTGCGTCCGTGTGTGTGTGTGTGGAGGCATCTTCATCCCGCTCCATGTTTACACCTGATAATAGTAATAATAATAATAATAATAATATTAATAATAATAACAGCAATAATACATTTCAATCTATATACAAATAAAAAATAATGAAGAATATGCAAACATGCATAAAGCTCCTTCGCTGAAGGTGAGTTTATTAATTCATTCTCCGTCTCCGTGATTCACACACCGACCGTGATGACGGTGACCGGAGGAGCGGAGACTTCTGACGTCAGACGGGGAGAATGACAAGCTCGCCCAATGAGGGGCCGAGGATGTGCAGCGCGAGGACGGAGCTGCCGACAGAAGGCTAATAACCATGCCAACCGAGGAATATAGCGCGCGCCGCTGACTGGGGGAGGATTAAAAAAAAAGGAAAAAAAAGGGGGGAAAGGAGAAGAAGAGGAAGAAGAAGGAGAGGAGGAAGAAGTGTCGGGGGTGGGGGGGACAAACCCGAGGAAGGAGAAAATACAAGAGACACGTTCGCATAAAGTGGAGGACAAAGGGACGAGGGAGGCATCCCGGTTTCCTGCAGGGGGGGACGAAGAAGACAAGCTGGTAATTTTCTCTGCTCTTTCTGTCTGTGGCGTGGTCTCCTTCTATCCGGCTCTCTACACCTCCTCCCTCCTCCCTCCCTCCTCCTCCCTCCTCCATCCCTCCTCCATCCCTCCATCCCTCCATCCCCCCCTCTCTCCCTCGCGCTGGCTCAGGGACTGCACTGCTGCAGCTGAATGAAACTGATCGAGGTATTTATTGTTCTCTCTTTTGCTGAAACACGCTCGCTCACACACACACACACACACACACACACACACACACACACACACACACACACACACACACACGCACGCGGGGCGAGACAGCGGTTTTAACAGCTCGTGACAGGTCGCTGCCGGTGGTTCAAAAAAAAAAGAAAAAAGGTGGTGGGGGGGGGGGTGGAGGGGGGGGCGCTCCGGGGCTGCACGAGCCCCCTGGTACCGCAGGGACGCGAGCCCCTGAGCTTCGGGTTTTTGGTGGAGCTGATGATGCTGATGATGCTGATGATGCTGATGCTGCCGGTGGTGCTGCTGGTGCTCGTGCTGGTGACCTTCCTCCGGCCGCTTGCAGTCACTGACGGTGTGTGTGTGTGTGTGTGTGTGTGTGTGTGTGTTGGTTTGTTTGCGCGTGCGTGCGTGTCTTTGCGTGCGGAGAGGAGGAGAGACGGAGATAAAAAATGAGGGGGCGGAGGGTGAAAGAAGTGTGTGTGTGTGTGTGTGTGTGTGTGTGTGTGTGTGTGTGTGTGTGTGTGTGTGTGTGTGTGTGTGTGTGTGTGTGTGTGTGTGTGTGTGTGTGTGTGTGCGGCGAGGGGGGGTGTGAGAGAGGAGATTTTTTTTGTGAATGGAGCTCCACATCCTTTTTTGGCGCGCGTGCGCGCGCGCCCTGGCAGCTCGCGCTGGCTGAGCTAAAATTAGCCTCGTGCCGGATTTCTCTCCCCCCCCCTACCCCCCCCCCCCGTCCGCGTGCGGCAGCGGCGCATCGTGGATCAGAATCCGAATTAAACAACTCCTAAATTTTGCAAGCGCACGCACGCACTCACGCACGCACGCACGCGAGCCCGGGCACGCGCCATACACGCCGCCGGTGAGCCGCCGCGTCGAGCCTCGGGACGTCATGCACCATTTTTAGAGATGCTCTAAAAATAGACTTGCTCTTTTGTCGCGGACGGTTCGGACCGACAGGAAACGGACGTGGCCGCCGCGGTTCGGCCTCCAGGCGGGAAGCGGCGCGTTGGCTGCGGGTCCGTCACGCGGCGCTGGAGCCGAGACGCACGAAATGTTGTCTCATCTGCGGAATACTTTTCCCTGTGTGTGTGTGTGTGTGTGTGTGTGTGTGTGTGCACACCTGCCACTGCGCTCCCGCCGCTGCTAATTACCTGTCCGCGTGGTGTGTGTGTATTTGTGTGTGTGTGTGTGTGTGTGCCTCCACACCTGCCACTGTGCTCCTGCCGCAAGATTACCTGTCCGCGTGGTGTGTGTGTGTGTGCCCACCTGCCACTGCGCTCCGCCGCTGCTAATTACCTGTCCGCGTGGTGTGTGTGTGTTTATTTATTGTGTGTGTGTGTGTGTGTGTGTGTGTGTGTGTGTGTGTGTGTGTGTGTGTGTGTGTGTGTGTGTGTGTGTGTGTGTGTGTGTGTGTGTGTGTGTGTGTGTGTGTGTGTGTGTGTGTGTGTGTGTGTGTGTGTGTGTGTGTGTGTGTGTGTGTGTGTGTGTGTGTGTGTGTGTGTGTGTGTGTGTGTGTGTGTGTGTGTGTGTGTGTGTGTGTGTGTGTGTGTGTGTGTGTGTGTGTGTGTGTGTGTGTGTGTGTGTGTGTGTGTGTGTGTGTGTGTGTGTGTGTGTGTGTGTGTGTGTGTGTGTGTGTGTGTGTGTGTGTGTGTGTGTGTGTGTGTGTGTGTGTGTGTGTGTGTGTGTGTGTGTGTGTGTGTGTGTGTGTGTGTGTGTGTGTGTGTGTGTGTGTGTGTGTGTGTGTGTGTGTGTGTGTGTGTGTGTGTGTGTGTGTGTGTGTGTGTGTGTGTGTGTGTGTGTGTGTGTGTGTGTGTGTGTGTGTGTGTGTGTGTGTGTGTGTGTGTGTGTGTGTGTGTGTGTGTGTGTGTGTGTGTGTGTGTGTGTGTGTGTGTGTGTGTGTGTGTGTGTGTGTGTGTGTGTGTGTGTGTGTGTGTGTGTGTGTGTGTGTGTGTGTGTGTGTGTGTGTGTGTGTGTGTGTGTGTGTGTGTGTGTGTGTGTGTGTGTGTGTGTGTGTGTGTGTGTGTGTGTGTGTGTGTGTGTGTGTGTGTGTGTGTGTGTGTGTGTGTGTGTGTGTGTGTGTGTGTGTGTGTGTGTGTGTGTGTGTGTGTGTGTGTGTGTGTGTGTGTGTGTGTGTGTGTGTGTGTGTGTGTGTGTGTGTGTGTGTGTGTGTGTGTGTGTGTGTGTGTGTGTGTGTGTGTGTGTGTGTGTGTGTGTGTGTGTGTGTGTGTGTGTGTGTGTGTGTGTGTGTGTGTGTGTGTGTGTGTGTGTGTGTGTGTGTGTGTGTGTGTGTGTGTGTGTGTGTGTGTGTGTGTGTGTGTGTGTGTGTGTGTGTGTGTGTGTGTGTGTGTGTGTGTGTGTGTGTGTGTGTGTGTGTGTGTGTGTGTGTGTGTGTGTGTGTGTGTGTGTGTGTGTGTGTGTGTGTGTGTGTGTGTGTGTGTGTGTGTGTGTGTGTGTGTGTGTGTGTGTGTGTGTGTGTGTGTGTGTGTGTGTGTGTGTGTGTGTGTGTGTGTGTGTGTGTGTGTGTGTGTGTGTGTGTGTGTGTGTGTGTGTGTGTGTGTGTGTGTGTGTGTGTGTGTGTGTGTGTGTGTGTGTGTGTGTGTGTGTGTGTGTGTGTGTGTGTGTGTGTGTGTGTGTGTGTGTGTGTGTGTGTGTGTGTGTGTGTGTGTGTGTGTGTGTGTGTGTGTGTGTGGGGGGCCAGGTTGTTCTACACGCCGACGCTGCGGGCGCCGATGTTCATCCTGATCGGCTCGCTGGCGGCAGCGGACCTCCTGGCCGGCCTGGGCCTCATCCTGAACTTCGTCTTCACCTATCTGGTGGACAGCTCGGTGGAGTTCGTGACGCTGCTGTCGGTGGGGCTGCTCATCTCGGCCTTCTCGGCGTCCGTCCTCAACATCCTGGCCATCACGGTGGACCGGTACCTGTCGCTGTACAACGCCTTGACCTACCACACGGAGCGGACGGTCACCTTCACCTACGTGATGGTGGTTCTCATCTGGGTGTCGTGCCTCACGCTCGGCCTGCTGCCGGCGCTCGGCTGGAACTGCTTGAAGGACGAGTCCACGTGCAGCGTCTGCCGGCCCGTCACCAAGAACAACGCGGTGGCGCTCGCCGTCACCTTTCTCCTGGTCTTTGCCCTGATGATGCAGCTCTACCTTCAAATCTGCAAGATTGCCTTCCGCCACGCACAGCAGATCGCGGTGCAGCACCAGTTCGTGGCCATCTCCACCACCAAAGGTGTCTCCACGCTGTCGGCCATCCTGTGTGCCTTCGGGGCCTGCTGGCTGCCGTTCGCCATGTACTCCATCGTGGCCGACTCCAGCTACCCCGTGATATACACCTACGCCACGGTCCTCCCGGCAACCTGCTGCTCCGTGATCAACCCCATCATTTACGCGTTCCGGAACCCGGACATCCAGAAGTCGCTGTGGATGGCCTGTTGCGGCTGCGTCCCGTCCAACCTCTCCCTCAGACCCAGGACCTCCAGCGATGTGTAGCGGGGAAGGTCTTTTTTTTTTCCGTTTGGCACGAAGCTAAGACGCCTAGTCGGGGTTGCAGGAGGGGCGAGGACGGAGCGGGGGCCGCGAGGGATCGAGGTGAGGAAGGTCGGAGGCTACGGCCGAGGAAAGGGGCCTCCTCCGCTCCTCGCGCGGGGGGCCGGCGGCGAGGCGCCGGTCGGGGGCCGAGGTGAAAGAGTGGCGCAGGGGGGAGGGGAGGGCGGCGCGTGGTCGAGGAAGAAGAAAAAAAAAGAGAGAGAGAGCTAACAAAGATCACGTCCTGTCTGGTCGGAGGAAAAAAAAAACAAACCTGACAGCGTGACGGGGGCGGGGTGGGGGCGGGGGCGGGGGCGCGGGCGGTGGTGGTGGTGTGAAACCAACTGCAAAACAACGATCGGGGCGTCGTCCCGTCGGCGGTCGAGGGGAGGCGTGTTGGGCGACCCCCCGCTCTGACCTCCCCCTTCGGGATGGCGGCGGCGGCGGCGCACGTGCTCGGGCTGGATGGAGGCGGGAGACGCACGGGGCGTCCACGGGGCGAGAGCTCGGGCGGCGCTGCATGGTTATGCAATCAGGAAGGAGGAAGCGTTTCTCAGAATAATGTTTGTGTTTTCCATCGATGTGTTTTTTGTGTTTTTTTTTGTTTTTTGAAATTAAGTGGTGTGTGGATATAAAAATACAATGAGCTTAATATACACAACGAATGACCTTGAGTATCCTCAGTGAGCTTATCTTTGCAGTCTTCTGATGGGGGGGGGGGGGGGGGGGGCTATTTCCTCCCTTGAAACACACTGTTACGCCCATGTTCCCTTGATCTGATGCAAATTCAGTAATTAAGGAGCCGCAGACAGAGCGTCCGGGGCCGATTAACTCGTATGTGCTGAGAGTGAAACTAGACCGTCTCCGTGATCGTTTAAAGAAAAAGAAAATGATGATAATGAAGCGGTCGTCTGCCGGACCCCTCGTGAGTTCTCCCGCCGCCGGAAAAAAAAGGAGGAGGAAGCACATTTCAGAGAAAAGATAAAAAAGAATAAAGCGCTAATCACAAGTGATGCCCCCCCCCACACACACAAACATTTAAATCCATTACAAAATCTGATCTACCAGGCTCCTTGTGCACAGCCCCCCCGCCCAACACACACACACTCACACACATAGAGAGAGAGAGAGGGATTTCCACATGTAGGCCGGTGTGTGTCGTCCTTGGTGCGATGAAATCAAACCAAACCCTCGGTCGGAGAGAAAAAAAAAACACTCAGCCCCTTCGCCGTGACTGTAAAGCAGAGAGAGGGAGAGAAAGAGAGGGAGGGAGGGAGAGAGAGAGAGAGGGAGAGAGAGACAGAGAGAGAGAGGGAGAGAGAGAGAGAGGGAGAGAGAGGGAGAGGGAGAGAGAGAGAGAGAGAGGGAGAGGGAGAGAGAGAGAGGGAGAGAGAGAGGGAGAGGGAGAGAGAGAGAGGGAGAGAGACAGACAGACGGACAGACGGAGAGAGAGAGAGGCTGGGTTTCAGCACCAAGGACAGCGCCACTGCAGAGCGCCGCTACCCTGGGAATGCTTCCTGCTCGGGGGGGGGGGAAAAGTAGGCTACGCTGTTCCCTACACCATCTTGATAGGGAATGTGAGACGGGCCCCCACAGGGCCGCGCCCGCTCCACTGGAGTCTCGCTTTCTTTTTCTTCTCGCCCTTTTTTCCTTTTCCCTCGCTCGGCGTTACTGAACCGTTTCGTTACACGACGGCATAACCGCCCCCCCCCCCACACACACACACACTCCCTGCCACAACCCAGAGGCCTCACTCAGCGCGGAAAAAAACGCGGCTTCCGTCGGGCGGTCCACTTCAGCCGGGAAAAGGCGGGAAGTGTCGCCGCGGACGAGAGGGGAGGGCTCCTGTTGGTAACGCCGCTTTACGTTTTGACATTACCTCCAGGTTCCACTCGCCAGCGAGACCGCCAGGGGGCGGGTTTTAACCCCTCGGAGGGCGAGAGGCTCGGCCTCTGTCCGGCAGCACCTCACAACAAAAGCAGCTAAAAAGGCAAAAACACTGAAAGTTGTTCTCCGATGTGATAAAATGACTCGAGTCAAGCTCCAAATCGTCCCTCAACCTCCACTGGGGACTTGTTTTCAGTGGGATTATGACACCCCCCCCCCCCGTTGCATCTCGGCCTTTAGAAATGTCGCATGTAGGCAAGTGAGTCGAAAGCGAACGGAACCTCGAAGCGTGCCGGCCCAGGCGCGTGGCCGCGGCGGCGGCGGCGGCGGCGGCGGCTTGTGCGTGCGTGGCTTTGGATCTAGAGACGCCGTTCAAAGCCCATTTCCCGATTGATTTGTCCATTAGCCGGAGCCGAGCGCGATCCTTATTGAACGGGTCATTTTTCATCCCGACGGCCTCAGTCGGCCACGTCCAAGCTGTAGCTGCCGCGGATCTGAAGGAACCGTTACCACTCAGTCCAATGGTCTGAGTGGCGCGGCCCTGAGGCACGGAGGATGTAGCGGACGCTTTGGAGACGGGGGCCGGGGTTAATCGGCGACCTTTAGCTGCATTTAAAGGATCTGCGGAGCTAGTTTCCACTCTCGCGTTCCCCTGCACAACCCCAGAGAGACGCACCGTGGCTAAGCTGTTAGCATGCTGCTAATATACCTGAGTGGGAGGTGCACTAGCTAACGGAAACACCTTTGGCTGTGGTTACAAACCGTTAAAAACTGAAAGTAAATACAAATTTGAAAAAAAACTAAAGATACTGTAGATTATTTCTGTAATGACAGGGAATCACTTCCTCAAAATTCAGCGCTTTCTACCAAATAAACCACGAGAGTAGACGACAGCAGCGAACACGCGTATGCGCGGGAGAAAACGTTGAAAATGACGCATTTGAGAAGCAGGAATCAGGATCATGACGTTTCTAGTTGTTTTTGTTTTTGTTTTGTTTGTGAAAAATTAAAACCTAGAGTCAGTGTTTTTCTATTTTTCCCGGCAGCAGCAAACAATCAGTCGGTCGATTCAGTGTTTGAAAAGGCGGAATCTCTTGTAGGTTTTTGGTTTTTGTTTATGTTTCTGAGCCTTGTTGGAACAAAAAAAAAAAAGCTCTTTCGCAATAATGTCCAACTGTAAATTGCTGTGTACAAAAAAAGCCACAATGAGGAAAAATGGAAAAAAAAAAGAGAGAGAGCGAGAGAGATAAAGACGGACAGAGGCGGTCGGCTCAAAACTCCAAACTAAATATTATCAAGCAACAAATAGCACATTTTACTCTATTTTTGAGAAGAAACGTGGCCCGGTCGACCGGGGTTTCCCATAATGCACTTCGGTGAGCAGTGACTCATGGAAGTAGGACAGATCTAAAAATGAAGCGATGCTCCATTTCCATTTATAGGCGTCCTGCAGACGGAGCCTTGTAATAGCATTAAAAAGGTTTTCTTAATTTCTAACAGTCGCTTCATGGGGCCCCGGCGACTCATTTTAGAGTCGGGAAAGTTAAAGAAGCCGACGGTTATTTGAGGGTCAATGGGTCAGGCCGGGGTCACGCTGGGGTCACGCCGGGGTCACGCCGGGGTCACGCTGGTTCGAACGCCTCCCTCTCTCTCTCTTTCTTTTTTTTTCGCCGTCCGGCACTAACAGGACTCACATCAATTATTGAGCGAAGTGCTTTCAATGGCTCCAGAGGACGTGGGGGGGGCAGCTTGGTGAACTGCAGAGTAGTGTGTGTGTGTGTGTGTGTGCACGGGTCGGGGGTGTTGGGGTGTCTGTATACGTGTGTGTGAGTGTGTGTTTCTGTGGGGGGGGGGGGGGCAGTGACCAGCGGCACCGTGCAGAAGCGATCGATCCCCCGGAGCCAATTGAGTCCACTTCGCCGATTATGGGGCCCTGCCTGTTGACGGTCCCCCCGTTACCGCGGCGACACGCCGGACCTGCTTTGCGACCCGTGCTCGGAGATGCTAGATGGGACACGTGGACGAGCGCGGGAGAAATTGATGTCACGCACCAGCTTTGTCCCGGCAAAACAAAACAAAACAACCCCCCCTGCGCTGACGCCAGTACTGAAGCAGTTCGGGCCCCCTCCTAACAATGACCAAGGGCCTGCGCTAGCCTGGCTAATGCTAACAGACCAGATGTGGCTTTAAAAACCAACCTCTGCTTCTGACTCATGAAATTTAAATTATTTTGAATCCAGTTGTGTCACCAAATTTATTAGATCCAGATGTTTTTGCAAAAGCGCGGAGGGCTTCGGTTCCTGCCGTGACCAGGCCTCTGAGATGGAGTCAAGTTCTCCCCGGAGAACATAACCCTCCGCGGGCCGAGGCCTCCGTCTGGCCGCAGACCGACGTTGAAATTAACGACCAAGCTTTAAGATTAATCCGAGTAATCCCCCTTGGCCCGTTCATGCTTGGTTCTAGGTGTTTTCCGGGACCAGAACCGGAGCGACGGAACATCTGGGACTGGACCTTTAACCGCGGCGGCGTCTCGCCGTCTCCGACCGACCGTCCCGTCTGGCACGTCCGTCCCGCGGTCGCTCGCTCAGTAACGCTCATCTGTGAATACGCCACTACTCAGTCAACCATTCCTGGGGGCAGTGGAGGAGTGACCACTCACTGTGTGTGCACGTGTGTGTGTGTGTAAACAGGCGTGTGTTTGTGCGTGCGCGTGTGCGTTCTCCCCCTGGGATCATAGCCAATTGTAATGAACCATAATCCAACCAACTCTCACTGTAAACACAAACACACACAGAATGTTTTTTTTGTTTATTTTTGTTTTTTTGTCAACCGCTATACAGGACTATAAGTCGACTTTTAAAAAAAAGAAAAAAGGAAAAGAAAAGAAAAGAAACACTGTACAAGTGAGCGTGTGTGTTCATTTTTTTCTTATGCAATGCCTGTACAGAAATGTATATTTTTGTAATTGTTCATCAGGGCATGAGTTACGGGGACACGGTCGCCGGGGCGAGCGCGAGAGTTTGTTTGCGAGCGTGTGCGTACGCGTGTGCGTGTTTCTTCCTCTTCTTCTGTGTTCTTCCTATAAAGCAAATGTTTCGGAAAAAAAAAAATCTAAACAAAAAAGTTTTCTTTGGGGATAAAAAAAAAAAGCAAAAAAAAAAAAAAAAAGAAACAAACAAGTCGTGCGTCGGATATGCTGAAAAAAAAGTGCCATATTTTTTGACTTTATAGTGTCTTATTTATTTATTTGTTCATTTATTTACGTTTCGGTCCGTGTACATGCACGTTTTAAATCGGCCGGGGGCCGCGGCTCTCCCCTTCCGTTGGGGTCGGAGGTCGTCGGGAGTCCGACGGGCTGGAGACGGCGGCGGGATTTCGGAGCGAAGGAAGGAAAAAGGACTCGACGCCGATATTTTCGACCAGTGTTCTGAGCAATCGACGGGAAAAGGCGACAGACGGCATCAGCTCATCACTCCACACTCTAGATTGTTGTCGGTTTATTTATCTATTTATTTGCTGTGACTGTTTTTGTTTTTTGTTTTTTGTTTACCATAAATAGACATGCACTAAAACGACGTGATGGTGGTGATGGGGGGGGGGGGGTCAATAAAGGCCCCACTCACTTTTTCACACAACCCCCCATCCCCCGTCTTCCTGTTCCCCTCCCTCTTTGCCTCCCCTCTTCTTCCTTCTTCCTCGTTTCTAAAACACTCTTCACCTCCTCCTCACCCCCCCCCCCCCCCAGCAGGAAGCTGGTCGGTCAGACTCCGTCTAAAAATAGTTTCCCTGAAAGCAAAGGGAGGAAGGGAGGAAAGGGGGGGTGGGGGGTAGTAACGACGTGAACCTTCATTTTCGCTTCGTCAGACAGAAACATCCACCTCTTGTTCTTCCTCTTCTTCTCCCTCTTCCTTCTCTTCTTCCTCCTCTCCCTCCTCTTCCTTCCCTCCTCTTCCTTCTCTCTCTCTTCTTTCTCTTCTTCCTCCTCTTCTTCCTCTTCCTTCCCTCCTCTTCCTTCTCTTCTTCCTCCTCTTTCTCCTCTTCCTTCTCTTCCTTTTCCTTCTCTTCTTCCTCCTCTTCTTCCTCTTCCTTCCCTCCTCTTCCTTCTCTTCCTCTTCCTCTTGCCCTTTTCTTTCCGCGTTGAGATTATTTTCCCGCCTCCTCCTGCCTCATCTCCTTTGCGCCCGTCTATTTATACACCTCCCCTCATCCATCGCTTTCACTCAGTCTGCTCTGAGCACACAACCATTCACACGAGGGGCTTTTCTTTTAAAACAGGGTCCGTGGCGAGCGCCTACAGCACATAGGCAGGACCCCCCCCCCACCCCACCACCACCCCCACCCCACCACCAGTCAGTCGGTCAGTCAGGCGAGGCTAACGTTCTCCTTCTGTTAACCCACAACCTGGCAAAAACACTTGGTCAAGCAGAGATTGCCAATCAAAAAAACAAACAAAAAAACAAACAAAAAAAAAACCATCGCAGAGCTAATTTTTGTATCGGACCGAGTATGGCCTTCATAGAAAACAAACAAACAAACAAACATTGTTTTATGCATTGATATTGTTGGTCTGGATGGGGACAAGCGGCACGTGTGCACGAGCATCAGTCCTCGGCGTGAGGGGGGTTCATGGGTAACGATACTGTGATGTCAGAGACCTAATAATGTGTCCTTGAATCATGTTGCTGTTTGTGGTTGTTTTTTAATTTTAAATCATTATTTCTACTGTATTTTACTTCGTTTTTCCTCTTAAGTTGGTGTTGTGAGACAGTTACGATTAAAGAGTACAAATGCACTTTATAAGATGGACATGTTACACATTGCACTTGTAAATGTCGAATGTAAAACCTTGAAGAGAAAGATTTATTTTTACTATTGTAAATAAACGAGACGAGAAGGGGAGGGGGGTTAAAACGGTTGAAAAAAAAAAGAGGCTGCAAAAAAGTGGAGAATAATTTGCCAAATAAACTGAGAACAACAACAACAACATGGAGAGACAGTTTGTAGCGTCGAGTTTTTCTGTGTGCTGGAATGGAGTCAATCCGATGACGTCAGTGTGTGTGTGTGTGTGACTGCGTTTATGGGTGTTAGCCGGCGTTCGCGTGACATTATCTGCGCGTGGGCGTTCCTACGAGCGTTTGCGGCGCCGGCGGGGGGCGATATCGCAGGTCGCTGTGGTGTTAAGAAAAGGCCCGGGAGTAGGAAGAAATATAAAAATTAAAAATAAAATGCTGAATTATTAAACCACTCCCTGCTTGCATAACAGCAGAGAGGCGAGAAAACACAGTGAGAGAGAGAGAGAGAGAGAGAGAGAGAGAGAGAGAGAGAGGAGAGGAGGAAGAAGAAGGAACAGAAACAGAGTCACACACACACACACACACACACACACACACACACACACACACAAATATCCATATGACATTCTCGTAGAGAAAAACAGGAAACACACACAAACACCCACACACACACACACAAACACACACACACACACATATATATATATATATATATATATGTGTGTGTGTGTGTGTGTGTGTGTGTGTATGTTTGTGTCTGTCTGTAAGTGGCCTGGAAACACACAGACACACATCTATGTGCAGGAATGTAACCCCAAGGGGACAAATAAAGCTGTAGCGAGGGCGCTGCATTTGTGTGTGTGTGTGTGTGTGTGTGTGTGTGTGTGTGTGTGTGTGTTAGTAAGGGTGGGGCACTTGGACAGGCACTAAAACTAAATTTTTTTTTCTCAATAAATAATTAACAACGCAGCAGGAGATTTCACTCAGCCAAATCTATGACGCAGGTGAGTGTGTGTGTGTGTGTGTGTGTGTGTGTGTGTGTGTGTGTGTGTGTGTGAGAGAGAGAGAGAGAGAGAGAGGATTTTAATTCATCCTTTAATCAATCAAATTTGCTTGCGTTACCAATGGGAGTGTGAACTATACCAGTTTGGATTTGTGTGTGTGTGTGTTTGAGTGTGTGATTTTCAACACCTTGACTCACCTCTATGCAGCCTCAACATGGAGGTGAAGAGCTCCACCATGTGGCCGGAGGGGGGAAGTGCAGAGTCGGGAGATGAGGGAAAAGACGCAGCATCCGCCCACGAACTCACACACACACACACACACACACACACACACACACACACACCTTTTACGTCAATACAGCAGCTCTCTCAAAACAAGCACGAAGCCAACCCTCTCTCCAACCTTACCGTCTCTATCTCCCTCTCTCTACCCACCCATACACTCTCTCTATCGCTCTCTCACCCCCGTCTGTCTTCCTCGCTCTCCCCCTCTCTCTCCCTCTATGAGTCAGAAGGCTCACTCCACCATCTGCTGCAGGATGCTGCAAATCACCTCCGTGTACGTGCATGTGTTTGAGAACGAAAAAAAAAAGAAAAAGAGCACAGAAGGTGGTGATATTCCTGCATCTGTTGGGTCTGACTCATCCACACACACACACACACACACCTCTTTGCCCTAATTTCAAATTTAAATGAACGTCTGATTGAAACCTGTGACAATGATTTCCTCCATGTGGCCGGGAAATGATTCATGAGTGGACTTAATGTGACTGGGAGATTATTGCCACATCATTAATCTGACACGTTCAAAAGCTGTCCAGGAACTATTTTGAATAGTTTGTCCAGTGACTGAGAATTTGACGTACTACATATTTCCCAGAATAGCCTAAAAAACGAACAAAAAAACGACAGAGACACTTGAAGCTGTGAGCTCTGAAGGTGGACAGGGGCCGGGAGCTGTATCGTGTTGAGTTTGATAGAAAATCCGACCTGTGTTTACTGCAAAATACAAAACCGTTTTCTGAAATTCATTCTTGTCTGTTAAGGCCAGTGTCTTATACAAGAGCTTCCCCTTCTGATTTTAAAAGACGGGATTTGGCAAATGTGAGGAGGTTTAGTGCTACGAAAATACACAATGACCCACTACAGACCTCTCAAAGAAATTGAAAAGCATCTTAAGCCACTCGAATGCTCCCTGGATGCCCTGCCAATCCCCGCTTCTTCAAAAAAGGGGTTTCAGCTTTTTGGCAACCCGCTGAGAACACTCGGCCCTGTCTCCCATCATTACGTGATTTCGCTAATGCTTTGAAAAGTGCAGCAATCAAGCTTCTAAAAAAAAAGAAAAAAAGAAGAAAGAGTGTGACTAAAGACCCAAACAGACGTTTTCCTTAATTGTCTACCAACAGAAATTTTTACTCTGACACCTTAAGATTTTATCAGCCTGACCACAGATTGAGACCACTGTATGTAAGAGTGTTGTCATTTGACTATAACATCAACCCTTTTTTTTATTACTATTAATGAACTTTCTAAACACAAGGACAGCGATGGAAATAAGTCCAGAGACTCTATATATGTTGTAATTTGTAAATATATAAGAATATTGACAAGAAAGCAAAACAAAGATAATCAAAAAAAAGAGCGTGACATTTGGAGTTCCCCAGGGGTCAATCATTGGTCCTCTGTTATTTAGTCTAGGCACCTTTAAGCCAATTTCTGCAAAAGAATGAGCTCTTCAGTCAACTATGCAGACACCTCATTCTGTCATCTCTCAATCCCGTCTCCTCCAATTTTGTTTTTATATAACTAGAATACAATGATAAATACATTTTGAAGGAAATGTAATAGATGACTGGATTATGTTGAAGGCATCTTATTTTATTCTTTTTAGGATTAAAGCTACATAATTACCCAACAGGTAGTTGGGGTGGAAGGTGGATGTACAAAGCAACAAAACCAGCCTAACAACTAACAATATAACCTCACTATGTTATTATTAAACAATCTGGTCACTATTGCCTACACGATGCATTTGCTCTTGCTGTTTAGTTGTATAGAAACATAATTTCTAGGCGATGAGGTTACACCCAGAGTGACCCGGTGCCCATCTGGACAGTTTGTCTTTTAAAAACAAAAATGAAGCCAGAGTCTTGATGCAGTCGTGGCCTCAGATCCACATTTACCTGACCTCGCGTTCTTACCTGTCCATTATCTGCAGTAGGATCCTGGACCCTCGTGAACAGCGTCACCGAGTAAACGTCCACCAACGAGCGTCACCTCTCCGGATGCCTCTTGGTCATGCACTTTCTCCCGAGCCTTCGTTTCTGCCGATAACGTGTTTCTGATTTACTCATATTTTCCTCACACAGCAATTTCCAAGGGGTCAAAGGCCTTCGGATCCACAGGATTCATCAGAACAAAAGCGGTTCCTGTCAACAATGGAAAGAGACAGATAGTCCAATCTTGATAAGGCCACTTGTGAACCTCTAACAAAATGACTCAGAAATGCAAGGACAGTAGCCACTTAAAAACCTTTAGAGTTCAAAGATGGACTTTTTAGTTTAAATATCTCTTTATGGTGAAATAATATTGTAAGTTAAAGGACTGTTCTGATGACATGAAAAATGAAGGGTTATTAAGCATTTGCTTTGATAGATCATGAACTACAAGCTAGTTTCAGGTCTCTAGAGGTTATTTTTTATAATGTAGTTGTCAGAAATGAAAGGTAACTAGAGGCCTTGAAAGAGGGAGATCAATTTAACAACTTAATGTGTATTTTGTAAGACGGTCAGTAGTAATTAAAAAAACTGAAAGTCATTTAATCAGCTAAAAAATGATATGGTATGGTCTCATAATTAGGTGTCTCTCAGACACGTCTGTCAGTAATTATTTTGCCAGTAGTGACTCACGTCGCTGCTACTGCCATTAACCAGCTTTATTATTCCACCACCAGACCAAACGTATCAAGGTTTTGGTCAGTGGTGAAATATCCCATTCATCCGTCCACATGAAAGGAATCAGGCATCTGGACTCATCTCTTTAAAATTGGTCCTTTGAGACGTCGGAGGAATCTTGGGTAGTTTTTTCTGTATTTACACAGGCTTATCCGAAGCCTTTGATTCCAAAATTAGAACCAGAGCCACACTAAACCCTGAGAGAACGAAAGGAAGCGGGAAACACACTTGACATTTTTGGAACTGAATCATCGGTGTTTTTCAATCTGTGACGCTGACTCATACACTTTGAGTAACAGATACCATCTCACCATTATGTGTCTCTCTTTGGGGCTTGCTTTTGTTTTTTCTTTTTCTAAATATTTTCCACCGACCTCTCTCTTTCTCCTTCGTCCTCCCTCTGCTGTGTCACCATCTGTGTATCAAAATGACTCCTCTCTCTCCCAAACAGCCCCCACCGGTTCCTCGCCCGCCCCGCCGAGGCCCGGGACTGTGCAGCGCTGGAACGAAACCGTGTTGACGGTGGTGGGCGTGTCGCGGGGGCCGAGAAAACAAAAAAAACAAAAACAAAAACAAAAACAAACAAACAAAAGAAGGCAGAGGGATGATCGCTGGATTTACGTCGTTGCTGGGAGATGATAAAATGTTACCATTTTCTGTCTTTTACCTGAGAAGGATCAGAAGTTTTTCTCTCAAGACTATCTATCTATCTATCTATCTATCTATCTATCTATCTGTCTATCTATCTATCTATCTATCTATCTATCTATATCTATCTGTCTGTCTATCTATCTATATCTATCTATCTGTCTGTCTATCTATCTATATCTATCTATCTGTCTGTCTATCTGTCTATCTATATATCTATATGTATATATCTTTATATATATAGATAGATAGATAGATATTTATACACACACACCGGATATTGTTACCACCTGTGTACTAGAAAAAGACATATTCGTGTCAACATATGTGGTTTCCTCTCTAGCTATTTTTGAATAATCTGTGCAGCAGCTTGACATGTTAGTGGCTTGTTTTTGCCAATCGCTGAATATGTGACTGTAAATTGAAAACTAAAAACAAATACTGAACAAAAAAATCTGATGAACCAGCTGGTCATAGGTTCAAAGTTAGCACAGTTCTAAGTTAAGTGTTTACTAAGATGAGTTTTACATGTTAATCAATTAAACCAGGTTACGCCACAGTAGCTCCTCAGTAGAGATTAGTTGTTAGTCAATATTTACTCCCACCAGCTTCCAGGTGTAACTGACGTGTGGCTAACTGAACCGACTGACAGAGCTAGAAACAGCTTGTTAATATCTGACCCATTTAGAGTGAAGAGTTTAAGTGTTATTTGTCTATCTGACCTGAAACCTGATAAATACTGTTCAATAATGACACCAAACTAGATGATTTTAAATTACATTTCAATAAATAACACCACACACCTCAAATAATGAAACATTATGCTGTAAGATTTAGATAAATAAGTAAGGAAATGTTAAATCTGTTATTTTCCTGTCATGGTAAACTGCATACTACCACCTCTGATTTCTCCCTGGATGCTCAGTAGAGCGCAGACCTCTGCCACAGCCAATCTCAAACAACATACACCAGATCTCAGAGAGAAAGAAAAAAAAATTCAATTTCATAGAAAATGGGATTGGATCTGCTCCAAAATGTAAGGAGTTTGTCCCTGGCCCGCGCCCCATCCCTCCCACCGGGCTGGCTGCACATCAGTTCTATGCTTTCTGTGTAATCCTGCTCACAAACAAACAAACAAACAAAAAAACCCCAAAACAAATCAACAATCCAGCAAACAAACAAACAGACAGACACGGGTGATCACATAACCTCCTTGGCAGAGGGTTGTCTACAAAACATATACCTGTCGAGCCTCCAAAAACTGTAATTTTGCGCCGTTAAAGCTTAAGATGTTCCTTAAGTTTTAATGGTGCAAACTGATATAAATCATTAGTAAATCCAAGGACTCTCGAACTTGGGGGCCGGTTCAACCCAACCCACATTACCGTCATGTACACTGGCGCTGTGTGTCACAGACCCTGGGGGTGGAAACCTACCTACAGCTTCCCCACCAGTATAGATGGAAAAGGAACGATGACTCGGTGGTACGTCGGTATCGATGTCATGTATCACACGTGATGCAAAAAGGGAGGAAAAAGCACCGACTGTGACTAATACATGGAATAACAATTTAAAAAAAAGAAAAAAAGCACAAGATGTACAATTTTTGTTCACCGTTTATTGTCTATAGTTACATGCATACTTGCTTACAGTTGGTTTTTAGTGTGCAATACACAGTTTTATTTTGTTTCATAGTCTAAGGTTATATTACTCCAAATGTACTTTATTTTACAGGCTGCCTTACCAAAAAAGTTTATACAACATGATTCATTTTCTCACAGTTTCAACACAGGATGAAGTATTCTCACAAGCCGGTAGCCATAGATACACAATGCAAGGTTGGTCTGAAAAATCCTCTGCCTTTGGTGCCTCATTTCCTTTTTTTTCCTCTTTTTTAAAAAATAATATCGAATAAGGTTTTGCTCCATTTCGTCTCCAAGATTTAGTAAACTTGGGTAAGTTTTTTTTTTTTTTCTCTTCAGTTTTCAAAAAATAATTGAGAGGACCAGTGTTTCATCGGCGCATCCAGCAGGACAACAAGTGATTCACAGTCACAGTTTTACATTCTAGGACACTGAAAGGCCATGAAGTGCTCGGATCCAAAAACAAACAAACAAACAAAAACAAAAAAAAACAAAACGCTGGAGAAATTTTTAGGGACAGATTATATCTAAGGCTCTTGTATAACCACAAAGCCATAAGATGAACAATCAGAACCTGGGCCGTGTTTTCTCCAGATTTCGTGTGTAGTCGGGGTCGTTGCAGATTTGATACCTCGAACTCCCCGTTTTGTTTTTTTGGTCAAAAATTCAACCCAGGTCTCTGGCAAAAAAAAAAAAAAAAAAAAAAAAAAAGAAATCCACATTCTAGCTCTTCATGTGTTTTCTTTTTGTTGTTGTTTTTTGCTTCAATAATAATTTTTTCCCCTTAACGCAGGTGTTTTGCACACAAACAATCGTACACCAAACGATCAACGAGAACCAACCGGGAACCCATCGACATGTCGCGGCTACCGAGTGGGCGGTTCCCTCGACTATGGTGTGGAATTTATATACAACAAAAATAATAACTACTTTTGAGCCGTAATCCTTTAAGAACCTTGGCATTTTCAGCAATAAAACCAATACATTAAAAAACCCTAACCTGTGCGGCAACTATGCACTGAAAACAGTCTCAAATATTTGACAGCCGCCTGCTCTCTGCTTGGCTTAGTCTTGTTATTTTCATCCATAATGTTAAACACTAACTTGGTAATTTTGATATGTGCGATTTGAATCAGGTTGTAACTGCACAATGAACTGTGGTCTGTTTCGGGGTTTTTTTTTTGTTGTTGTCGATTAGGCTCCGATTTCCACTTTCCAATGTGGGAAAAAGTGTCTGATGCCTGGTAATTCACAGCAAACAGGTAATCTAGGTAATAAGTAACAGGGTAATTTAATGAATGGAACAGTATGAGCCTTTTATTTATCTGGATCCCGCATTATGAGACACTGCTCGGAGTGCATGGTTTACTGCCACTTAAAAGCAAATCGATGGAGTTTTAAAACATTAAAATTAAACAGCACCCGTGACTATCTCTGGTACTGAAAGATGCACCAGTTTCTCGTTGTACAAATGCAACCGAGGCTCTGCATTTTCTGCGTTGCTGCCAGATGGCCGAGTGACACTGTGCTTCCCAGAATGCTTTGCTAGTAAGTTGCAGCATTGAAAAACCTTTTTTTTTTTGAAGAAAAAAACAAAACAAACAAAAAAACAAAAAAACAAGCTGCAAAATCCTCAGAAATCACTGTCACTCTGGGTGAAACCTAAACAAATGGGAAAAATGTAAAAGTAGCACTAAATGCTGCTTAAATCCTGTTTTTTTTGTGGGGATGCTTCCTTTGGCTTGAGAGCAGATTAATAAATCATGTGAATGTAGTAAAAAAATTTAAATAAAATTTAAAAAAGTGTTGGAATCATCCTTTAACTGCTTTTCTTTTTGAGACAAACATATCCGGTACCTTCGTCCTGGCCTTGGCAGTAAAAAACCCTAAGATAAACCAAAGCGAACAACTCACTGCAGCACGTTTTGTTTTTTTGTTTTTTTTTTTTAAAGAAAAACCACATTATAAAAACACTACAGTCCAATCAGCTCATACTGAGGTTTAGCCAAACCTATACTGAAAAGAGATAAGATAATATACCGTATATTTACTGTTTGCAAGTCTCTTACACTTATGTATTTAAATAGTCCAGGGCCTCCACAGACAGCAGTGCTGATCCAGGGTCACTGAGAGCGCGGAAAGGTCATATGAAGGAGTGGATGTGACCTTTGATCCCCTCCCGGGCCCAGGACGACGAGCTTTTTTTTTTTTTTTTAAAGAAAAACCACATTATAAAAACACTACAGTCCAATCAGCTCATACTGAGGTTTAGCCAAACCTATACTGAAAAGAGATAAGATAATATACCGTATATTTACTGTTTGCAAGTCTCTTACACTTATGTATTTAAATAGTCCAGGGCCTCCACAGACAGCAGTGCTGATCCAGGGTCACTGAGAGCGCGGAAAGGTCATATGAAGGAGTGGATGTGACCTTTGACCCCCTCCCGGGCCCAGGACGACGTGCTTTTTTTTTTTTTTTTTGAAGAAAAAACAAAACAAACAAAAAAACAAAAAAACAAGCTGCAAAATCCTCAGAAATCACTGTCACTCTGGGTGAAACCTAAACAAATGGGAAAAATGTAAAAGTAGCACTAAATGCTGCTTAAATCCTGTTTTTTTTGTGGGGATGCTTCCTTTGGCTTGAGAGCAGATTAATAAATCATGTGAATGTAGTAAAAAAATTTAAATAAAATTTAAAAAAGTGTTGGAATCATCCTTTAACTGCTTTTCTTTTTGAGACAAACATATCCGGTACCTTCGTCCTGGCCTTGGCAGTAAAAAACCCTAAGATAAACCAAAGCGAACAACTCACTGCAGCACGTTTTGTTTTTTTGTTTTTTTTTTTTAAAGAAAAACCACATTATAAAAACACTACAGTCCAATCAGCTCATACTGAGGTTTAGCCAAACCTATACTGAAAAGAGATAAGATAATATACCGTATATTTACTGTTTGCAAGTCTCTTACACTTATGTATTTAAATAGTCCAGGGCCTCCACAGACAGCAGTGCTGATCCAGGGTCACTGAGAGCGCGGAAAGGTCATATGAAGGAGTGGATGTGACCTTTGACCCCCTCCCGGGCCCAGGACGACGAGCTTTTTTTTTTTTTTGGAAGAAAAAAACAAAACAAACAAAAAAACAAAAAAACAAGCTGCAAAATCCTCAGAAATCACTGTCACTCTGGGTGAAACCTAAACAAATGGGAAAAATGTAAAAGTAGCACTAAATGCTGCTTAAATCCTGTTTTTTTTGTGGGGATGCTTCCTTTGGCTTGAGAGCAGATTAATAAATCATGTGAATGTAGTAAAAAAATTTAAATAAAATTTAAAAAAGTGTTGGAATCATCCTTTAACTGCTTTTCTTTTTGAGACAAACATATCCGGTACCTTCGTCCTGGCCTTGGCAGTAAAAAACCCTAAGATAAACCAAAGCGAACAACTCACTGCAGCACGTTTTGTTTTTTTGTTTTTTTTTTTTAAAGAAAAACCACATTATAAAAACACTACAGTCCAATCAGCTCATACTGAGGTTTAGCCAAACCTATACTGAAAAGAGATAAGATAATATACCGTATATTTACTGTTTGCAAGTCTCTTACACTTATGTATTTAAATAGTCCAGGGCCTCCACAGACAGCAGTGCTGATCCAGGGTCACTGAGAGCGCGGAAAGGTCATATGAAGGAGTGGATGTGACCTTTGATCCCCTCCCGGGCCCAGGACGACGAGCTTTTTTTTTTTTTCGAGCGCGGCTCTGGTTGTGGTTAAGTGTGGAAGCGTTTATATAAAGACCAATACCACAGCACACAGTCACTGGCTGAAATGTTAGGCTTCAAGTTATGGATGACTGCAAAAGGACAAAAAGAAATTAAAAATTTTAAAAATCAGAGGAAAAATATACTAAAAAACGGTGGCAGAAGCTCGTTGGCTTGCTTTGTTGTTCGACGCCGTGATATGGAGGCTGAATGGCGAGTTGGCGCTGAACTTCGACAGGACCGGCGGCGCTCGCTTTCGCAGGACCAGCGCCTACCTGGTGGGTGCCGCCCTCCGTCACGGACTGGCCACACCGCTCGGCGGGAGGACCACAGTGCGTCACGTTACTAAAAGGTGTTGAGTTCAAAGACCACGCTGACTTTATGGGAGTTTGGCCTCTAGTCACGTTAACCAAAACGTTACAGGCACCAGCATCGCATCTCTCACTCTCTCTCTGGACACTTCTGACGGATGCGAAAGGTCACGGGACGTTTTAAAAAGAGAAATTTTTGAGGTTTCAGTTATGGCTGTAAATGCAGCACAACTGTATTTTGAATTGCGATCAATCAAGAAACATGTAATTTAACTGTAACTGTAATTTAATCGGTGATTATACTTTCAGTATGTGGTTAAAAAAACAAACATACAAAAAAACCAAACTTTGGGCCTTAAAGGAATTGTAGACGGTAGCATTATCCATAAATGTACGTATCATTTTGGAGAATAATTAAAATGATTGGAGCTGGAATTCCACGCCTCCGTGTCGCTCGCGAGCGGACGTCCCCCGGGTGAAGCTTGGGGACGTTCCTCTCGTGCGTTTCCTTCACACGTGCAAGATCAACCCCGACTAATCCGCGACCCGCTGCATCTCTTTCCTTTGCGTTCCGAGCCCACCTCCCGACGGAAAGTCGGAGCCAACCCATCGACTTGCTTGGCACGCAGGCCCCCCCCCAACGTCGCGTCGGCTCCTCTGCAACCTACGGTTACCCACAACACCCTTCTCTGCGTAGGCCTGCAGAAACGTTTACATGTGTCGTTGGAGAAACATAATTCCGGCTCAAGTTTCCGGTCATTAGCTATGCTGGAGGTCTAATTAAAAAGACCATTTCATCCTTTATTTCACGTTCCCGTTAAGGAATTTTTAGAAATTTAAATGAAGCTTGGCGAGGACGCGGCTAGCCAACATGCTACGCATCGCCACACGGAGAGAGCTCTGGTGCTGATCTTGTCGCTTTGCATCGGTAAAGACGACCAAACTCCCAAAAGTCTGGTGCAGGGTGCGTGTGTTTTGTAAACAGGAACGGCCCCGGCCGAGCGGGGTGGTCCTTTAATAAACTATTCTTTGTTTTTTTCTTTTCTTCTTTAAATCCCTGATTACCCATTACTTGTTTCATAAATTCTCTCTCAACATTTGGCAGATAAGTTAACATTGCACTATAATTAGTTTTTTCTTGTGCTATACCATGTGTTTTATAAACACATTCCCCCCTTCGTACTCACGGGGGGCCCACCTACCCACAGTTTATAATAAAACAGCCTATAATATTGCTAAGAATTATAACTCAAATATGTGGGGAGGGAGAGGTTGGGGGAATGTGGGGGCGTTTGTTTTTCACAGCTGAATGTTGGTGGTTAAAAATGTGTGGATGGGGGCGGGAGGCTGTTGAAATGGTGCGAATGTAAGCATGTGTGTGTGAGTGTGCGTGTGTGCATATGTGCGTGTGTGTTTTCTATTGCGCCATACACCCCGGGTGGTTAGGACACACAGATCTCTGCATCGGTTTAAGAATAGGCTGAAACTGCTCAGCGTCCGGAGAGGAAGAGGTGCGGCGATGAAAAGTATGCGCGATCGGATTTAACTGAATTTTCCTTTTTTTGTTTTTTTGTTTAATTGATAGCGATTAACCAACCGAACCCCTTCACTTCCACCTCAGCGTCACAGCGTTTCTCCCCTCCACTCCCCCGTCGTCACCACCCACCGAGCCCCCGTCCGGAGCTCCCTCTTTTTCCTTTCCTTTTTTTTTTTAATCTTTAGTCGGACCACTCGTTCTCGTCGAGCTCGGAGTCGTCGTCGGACTCGCTGTACTCCACCGCGATGCGGCGCGAGAGGATGGTGGCCACGTCGTTGCCCACGGGCTCCCTCTTCGCCTCCTGCTCCCTCTGCTCCTGCACCTTCCTCAGCTGGATCCCTGGAGGGGTGGAGGGAAAGATGTGTGTATGGGGGGGCAGCTTGATATTTAGGGCCTCTCAGCGTTTAGGTGTTTATTTAGATTTAGATTTGGTCGATGCACAGTTTGGAAACTTTATCTCCCTGTAAAATGTTTAAAACCTGAAATCTGGCAGTTATGATGTTAAATTGCAATGAGAGATTTGATAAATTCTGCCATTTTTGGGGAAACTAACCCTTTAAAAGTCAGCAATCTTCAATCTTTTTTTTTTTTTTTTTCCTGTATTCATTTTCAGGTAAACTCACCTAAAATAAAAATTAAGGTGTGTTGGAATTTCATGACACCCTAGTTCCTCTTTTAATAGACACCTTTTTATTATATGAATATATAGTCATAAAAAATGCATAAAACTGTTCATTACCCCGAGTTCTAACATTAAATCGTTCGGGTATTTAAAGCTACTAAAAAGTACTTTGATACCAAAACAAGGTAAAATGGGAAAAACTTCATGTATAACATTGATCTTGGCCTTTAAACGTACTCACCTTGACACACACACTTACCTCTACGTATGGCGGCCAGCAGGTCGGAGCGGGCGTCGCTCATCGGGATCATCCCCAGCATCGTGGACTTCCTCGACGGGGGCGCCGCGTCCACGGCCGCCTGGCCAACAGCGGCGTGCGGCGGGGAAGGGTGGGCCTGGTGGCGGGGCTCAGGCGGGGAGGCGGGGGCAAGGGAGGGCGCCGAGGCGGGTGGGAGGGGGATGGCACGTAGTTGGCCGGGGGAGGAGGAGGGGAGGGGGAGTAGGGGCGGGAGAGGGCGGAGGAGGTCGGGGGGACAGCGGAGGTGGCGGCGGAGGGCGGGGCCGTGGTGGAGTCGAAGGCCGTCTGGGCGGAGGGGATGGTTGGGGGAGGTGGGGGAGGGGCAGGTGGGATGTAGTACTCTGGGATGGTGGAGGGCTGGCCACTGGTGGGGGGGGGTGGAAATATAAGTGGTTAATATAGTTGTTACAGTGGATATGGGGGGGGGGTATCAGTATAACGTCTCACTTAAAGAGTCAACGACAAAAACAACTGAAAACACAGTGAAACATGGTAGACAGCACCCCCCCACCCCCGCCCCCCCTCGTCTAAAGGTAGAAAACAGCCGACCGTCACCTATAAACCTGCCTGATTTACATGCTGCGTCTCTTTTGTTAAATTCTGGACAAACGCTTACGTGCAAAGTTTTCACGTTGAGGCTTTAGAGATGCTCATAGATACTAATATCTCAAATTTTCGTCTTCAGTGGGCAAAAAAATCTAACGAGCATATTCCCCAAAATTCCCAAACTTCAATAATAATATCAATAAATCAGTACCAGCTGGAGTCTCATTATATTTATTCATCTTTTTACTTAGGTTTACTTGTTGCCAGCAGTTACCCTTTTCACCCGTTGCTCCTGTGAGTCGCTGCTTTTCTAAATGAGTGACTGACTCTTTATTTTTACCCTGTTCCCTGTGTGATGCCTCCGTCTCCAGCGTGAGATGGTCGAGAATGAACTGTGCAGTTGCTGGTTTCACTGTGGAACAAACCGGTCTGATGCTAACGGATCAAACACCGTTTGACATTCGCTCAACCTACCCGTGTCCGGCCCGGTAATCCTTGACCGACGGCTGCCTCGGCCCGTTGACCGTCGGATCTCCGCCGGCCTGGACCCCGTGTCCAGAGGGGGTCCTGCCCAAGGAGGCCGCGTGCCTCCCCGCCGCCGCCGTTGCCGCCGCCCCACCAGCTCCGGCGGGGGGCTGGCCGGCCGGCCTGAGGCCCCGATCCAGCGACTGGGTCTGGGCGGCGGCGCTGAGGTGGTCCCTGGCGTGGTGGTCGGTGGGGTGGGCGACGCCGGGGGCCTGGGTTGAGGGGTGGTTGGGGCTCGCTGGGTACGAGTCAGACGCCATTGATCTGGTGGAGGGAATGTGAGTGGGACATATGCACTGTGAGTAAAAAGGCTTAAGAAAAACAGTATAATATAGGTTTCTGTCCCACGTCTACAGTTAGTAAATCGTTTTCTTTATTAATTTCACTATTTTGCTAAATTCCATAGAGTAAAAACTCTATCCTGGTAACAGGAATACAGTCTAATATTTCAAAGAAACAACCAAAAAGAAAAATTGTGTGGCATCTACATTTAAAAATAATGCCAGTGACCAAATATAACTTGTCCATGACTCAGTTACATCCCAACCCCCTTATTTAGTCGAATTCATTTGTTTATCCCATTTTCCTCCAAAGTTTTATCTCATCATTTCTTATGAAAAAAAAAAAAAGCCTTGACTGCGAAATACACACCACACATGAATCAAAATGCTCTCACCCTCCTCCGCCAGCAGAGGGCGACGCAGAGCTTTGAACGGCGCCGACAGAGGCTCTGCGCCGCTTAAATGTGACGTTGCCCTGAAAGTGTGTCGCCGTGCGACGCTGTGCTCTGGTACGACGGCACCTGCACACTGTTTACTCGTTACGTCTGTTTAAGACTGAGGATGAAAACTGAGAGTCACTTAAAACCTCAGTTCAACCCCAGACCGGAAAACTTAAACCTCGTACGCAAGCTCTAGTGATGAGACCGACGAGCCGCCTGGGAGGCCGCTCAACCTGTAAACGGCGACTTGTGCGTGCGCGTAGCCGTGCTGGGCCGCCGCCGGGCCCACGGGACCAGCCCGTGCGTGGCTGCGTACCTGCTGTCCGGGGACAGGGAGCCCTCGGAGGACATGCCGTGATAAGGCGAGGGCGTGAGCCTGGCGTCCGGTCTGAACTCTTTGTCGTAGGCCAGGACGTTCCACTCCTGGCGCCGGTTACGGGCCTTGCGCACCTAAGAAAAAGAAAAGACACGACAGCTGAAAGGTGAGTATTTTTCCCCACTGTGGTAACAGGTAACTATTACATTCAACCCCCCCTCCTTTACCACGTTTCTCCCCTAATCAATAACCTAAGTGACGGTTTTGTTAGAGCACGTCAGGTAGATGAGTTTCTACAGCGCTTCACGCTCCTGCATCTCATTTGCATCCCCTCGCTCTGCTATTAGCAGAGCTGTGCCTCTCTAACATCCGATTAGGGACAGTGCTAAGGGACCAGGGGGACTGTTCCCAGTTCTGCGTAGATAAATGGCTTCAATAAAGTCTTACTGGAGACGGTTTCGTGATGATTAAGATCTCTCCAGGCCGGCGATGGCCTCTCGGTGGAGTTTCCTCTTAAGAAGCCGAGGTAACCGAGCTCCCCGATGGCTTCCTCACTCAAGTTCCAGACCTCTTTCTTCTCAGGGACCATATTCATTAGTTGCTATTAGCTTACGGCTACAAACAGTGTGTATGGAAATAGGGAATGAAACAGAGGCTCTGATATGTATCACAAAAACAGCGATACATATCAAAATCAACTCTCTGAGAAAAAATCTGATTTTTCAATTTAGGATGGAAAAATGATCTTTAGAAACAGGACAAGAAAATTTATAAAACAGAGCTTGTTAATTTTAGAGGCTGGACAACATGTGAGGTAGTTGGATATATCCACAGCACCGCAGAGGATCTATAATACTGATTTGCTGCTTTTTGTGTCCGTAATTATTTCCAATATAAAACGAATTGAGGCTGAAGTGAGTTAATTTAATTCAACGTCTAACTGTAAATGTTGCACTCATTGATAATTTTTGACCTGAAAATGAAAAACCTGGTGACGTGGTAACTACGCCCGGGGCTGGTTGCTAAGCACCAGCTAGCTATAGCTACAGCTCACCGGCGGAACCCGTGGAACCCGCTACCCACCGGTTAGCAGGCTAGCTAGCTCCGTTGCTAACTGGACAATGATTAAAGCTGTAGCTGTAGCTCTTTTTGCTAAAGGTCAGGACTGTTGCCACTGGTTTCTACTGGTCAGCTACGCTAACTTGCAGAGTGAAAAAGTCAATTAAATAAATTAAATGAAGGCATTAAACTGTGTTACACAAAGATTAACCCTGTGGCCGGAATATTAAGTGGGACTGACGTGCTGATATTTGTTTTATACCTTTGAAATGCAAAAAATAAATGTATAAGCCTAAAACATTTTCATTTATTCCCCCATATGTACCAGAACTGACACCACAAGTGGCATATTTGTTCTGTACCAGGTTATATGGAGTTATTAGCATTTTTAATTCTCGCCAATTCCATGATAGTTTCAGAGAGGGACGATGACAAGAGGTGATGAAATTACAACATCACCCTGACTCCTGCGTGTGAATCGCTACCGACCTTTTTCACCTCCCTGCCCGGGTCCTCCACCTGCCTCTGCTGCTCCTAGATCAGCGACGGGGAAAGACAGAAAGAGACGGAGGGAGAGAAACTCAGCAAATCCATTCATTCCTCTGGGGCGGGGGGGGGGGGTATATCCCAAAAAAAAGTAAATATATAAATAACGCAGGACCCCCACCACCAGCTCCTTCACCATGGGGTAAATTATCACCACACACACACACACACACACACACACACACAACACTGGACTACTCGTCACCCGATGACTATTGGGCAAAGACCACACAAACTAGTGGACGATGGACAACAGAGCCGGAACGTCTGAGGACACGGGGGACGAAACGGAACCGGAGCCAAGAACCAAAGCAAAGCAAACACAGGGGGTTAGAGAGCGGGGTGAGGTGGCAGGCTAACACAACGTGCCACACATGGACACAAACAAGGGGGGGTGAGTGTGTGTGTGTGTGAGTGTGTGTGTGTCTATGTATCTGTGTCCTCTGTCATTCAAACGCAGCCACCGACTCGTGCCTCGTTTGAATATCGGCGTGTCCCGTGTGTCTTGCCCATGTTCGTGCGTCCCCTGTAACAGGTGAGCGTGTGATGCGTGTTAGCGGGGGTGTGCAGGGGGGAGGCGGGGGGTCGGGCGGGATGGGGCAGGTAAAAGGGGGGGGGGGGTCGGGGGGTCGGGGTTGTCTTACAGAGATGGACAGGGGGCTCCTGGGTGGGGCCTGTCTGGAGTGGGGCCTGTCAGGGTGGGCCGGACAGCCCTATGGAAACATGGGAGAGAGACAAGCTGGTGCATTAGACTGAGCAGAGGAGGAGGAGGAAAAGGAAGAGGAAGGGGAAGAGGAAGAGGAAGGGGAAGAGGAGGAGGAGGAGGAAGAGGAGGAGGGAGAGGGATGGGGTGGGTGACTCTGAAGGCCAGGTACACTATAGATAGGTTAAAAAAAGAAGGCCAAGAGGAGGAAAAGAGGAAGAGAGGGATGATTTATCCTCTTGCAGCTAAATTTCCTCTCGTTTTCAATTTTTTTTTTCTAGTCGTAGTGAAAACTACATCGATTCTACTTTATTTTATTATTGTTTTTAAATTCTGACAAGTTTTCAGGTAGAAGGAGGAGGGAACAGAAAAAAAGAAAAAGTGAGCAGTATCAAATAGAACAGAAATATAGACAAAGTGCAGCAAAGAGCATACAGCAGCAGCTGTTCAGGGGGTTCGGTTGGCGAGGGGGGGCGGCGGCGGCGGGAGACGAGGGCGGCGTTTTGAAGCGACTCCGAATCAAAGGAGAAAAAAAAAAAAACGGTCTAGCATGTTTAATTCTCTCTGGTCTAACCAAACACCCAGTGACTTAACAGGGAGAACTGTCAAAAACCATCATAACCAGAGTTTACCCCCCCCCCACACACACACACTCGGACTGAATAAATACCCACGGTTGGATTAGCCCCAAAGGGGCATCCCTGCTAATTAGCCCCTTCCTCCTGCTGGAGACCGGCACGGTCCACTGTGCATTATCCATGTACCCTGTAAGCTCTGGTATCCAGTGAACAGCCTCCATAATGGAGCCTGGTCTAAGCCGGCGATCGTAATTGTTCCTGGAACTTGGACACGTATATGCAAATCTTTCCTTTTTTTTTTTAAACTTTACTTACATAACACAGTTTCTTTCCCAGAGGTTTCAAATGTGACTGGAAAGCTTTTGACGGTCCAGGCGTGGGGGGTCTTTTGACCCCTTGACCCCTGGATAATATGAACACGACGGCTCTGCTTTTTAAATGACGTTAAACGCCTTGAGCTCATTTTTTATTTATCTTCTGTTTTAGTTTATTTTTTTCGGGGGGCGGACGCTGTGAGAGAGGTCCCCCGGCTGGACTTGACCCAAGGAAGAGCACAGTTACAGGATATGAATCTTGACCTATATAGGCAACCGCGAGTCCCTCATTACGCACGACAGCTCTTATGTCATATTAAAAAAAATCTTTATTATGGACTTTCAAGTGCTTTTGCCATGTCTGAATATATATGTGTGTCCGTTATGCACGAAAATTTCAAATACATCATCTTTTGGTCATTTTCAAGATTAACATAGCATTACAAACATAGCTGCGATTAAATCTGACGTAACGACCATAATTGAAAACTCGCTCCCTAGTTAAGCCGACAGCTTGTCGCTTCAACGTGCACATCGTTATACAACACAACTAAAACTACTAAACAACTAAAACAAAGCAGACGCCGATATCAGTAACAAACGGCTAAGTTCAATTCACGTGTCCCAGTGACCCTAAAAGTGAGTCAGCTAAATGGAACTCAGCCATCATTGATTTTATTATTTACTCTACAATAATAGCTGCAGTATCATGTAAGAGCCGCATCCTTGTATAAACACGTTTACATAATCGTTCCTGCCCCCGTTTCATTAACGTGATTAATGATTAATGAATAAACCGTATTAAAGTCATAGCCCCCCCCACGTTTCCGGATAATGGGCCTGCCCAACTGCTGCTGTATCAATAACCAATTACACCGCAAACCAAGGCCAAACGGTGTAGTACAGTAACAGGAAGAGCGTAAAATGAAAACAACAGCATAATGGAAAAAAAGACACAACTAGGCAAGAAAAACAAACAGAAAAAACAGATTAGCAAATTAAAGCAGGAGATGAATTTATTTAACCGTTCTGTCGCACTCTCACGCACAGCCAACCCACAGCACAGGCGGAAATGACGCACACGTATACTGTACATATACGCATATAAACATACAAACACAACAGGACTCCACCAGAAACGGACACACACACACACACACCCGTACCTTCTGCCGCCTCTTCTCCTTGCGCTTGTCCTCGGTGGCCTGCAGCATCTTCTCCTTCCACAGGTTGAAGAAGTACGAGGGGTCGGTGTAGAACTTCAGAGCGTCCTTCTTGTCATCCCTGCATGGACGGAGGGAAAAAAAGAAAAAAAAAAAGAGAGGGGGACGGAAAACAGACATCCGCTGTAATTTTTATGTGATTGGAGGCAGGGAAGTCGGGGGGTAGGTGGGGTGGAGAGAAAACACGGCAGCATGTGTGAGAGTTTCAACAGCAGATGCAACGAAACGCCAACACTAATTAATCCATTAGCTAATGGACCCAGATGCCGAACCGGCTAAGTGTCGAACGCCAGGGTTAATACAAAAATCATACTAATTTAATCAGCATGGGGTCGGTGGCAGAACAACGGGGAACGGTTCGGGAGGACGGCGAGCGGCTGGGCCTCGTCGTCATTTACGCAGGGACAGCAGGCGGCTTGATGACAGGACGCGGAGGCAGTGAGCGAGCCGGAGTCCGGCCGTCGGCCTCAGCGTCGCCGCGCCTCATCATCGAGGGTTTCTTATTTGAGTCCTTCTGAGGAGCCGGGACACAGATCCGAGGTTTTCTGTTCGTATTCTTGGCTGAATGGGTAATAAAGCTCCTCGTATTTAGTGGTTAAAATCAGAACAAGTCGCATATTTAAAAGGAAAAAAAACCCAATGATAATTATCTTCCTCTAATAACATTTTGCATAAAGTTAATGAAACTACTCTGTGGAAATGCCATGGGCTACCTGCAGAAAATCGACGACAGCTTAGGTTCAAGGTGGTTCTAGGTTTAGAAGAGTATCCTCTTCTTGTTTTTCTAAAACAATTCCTCACATTTTCTGCCAAAAATTGATGGTTTACAGTGTAAACTATAGCACTGATTTTAGAAGAAGCCGCAAATCCTGTCAGCATTTCGTCTGACAGAGGCTTTTGAGGTCCGTTGACCAAACAATGTGTTTTGTTTGTTTTTTCCTTTTGAACCAATATGATACGGTCCGGCCGAGTAACTGACCTATACGGGCTGAGAATGTTGAGCGGCGGGGGCTTGTCGCAGCGGTGGTACATCTCCACCACGGGGTTGGGAACCGAGGTCCTCGACACCACCTGCTGGTCCTGGATGGTGCTGCTCTTGAAGGCCTTCCTCATGTTGATGTCCTGCAGGGAGACTGGGAGCAGAGGAGGAAGAGGAGGAGGAGATAAAAGTATGTTAGATTTACCACAAAATACCGCAGGGCACTTGACCTTAAGGCCGAAAACGGGCGGAGTCATTCCCAGTGTGCCGTTCGCGGCGTTTGACGCCATGATCCCTAAAAGCAGCTGTTTCAACCCCTGGAGTGGCGGCTTAGCGGCTAAATCCCGCGCTAACGAATGAATCTACAGAATTGGCCGGGATGCGGCTATTTAACCGTAGTCTGTGCCGCCAAATCCAGCCTCAGTCAAAAAAATAAAAACCAAAACACAAATTCTAGACAACGCACTTCTGAGGACGATTTGTGGGCCAATCACGGGCAACATATTTCTATAATAACATCATGGACAATGGATGTTATGGCTGTACTGGTTTTTTTTTTTCTTCCAAAAGCAGAAACATAGGAAGACGCATCTTGATCGGATTTTCATTTTAATTTTTACAGAGGAGGAAACTGTTCCTCTGTCACTGCAGGTTAATAAACAACAGAAATCTTTTTATTTTCATCCCTCGTTTGTGTCTCCGAAGTAGTAAAAGCAAAACTGAAGATTAATTATGTCAGCCAAGGACTTATGACTATTATTAACCTGCCCCCCCCAACCCCTGTCAACAAATGCAAAAAATAATCAACAACAGTATGTGTTGTTTGCTGCTTACGTAGAAGCTATTACACACTCGCTTATGGCAATTTAGAGCAATCACACGCCCTCAATGTGACTCCTGCCTGTGTGGCCTCGGCCCTGTGATCTATGGGCGCATGGATTTTGTTGAAATGCATTCTGGGGGCGTAGGAGGTTGCTTACAGAGGCGTAGTGACAGGAAATGCTTTGAGGCAAAATTTGAAATTTAGACTCAAAAGGCACTTCATTAAAAAAAAAAAACAAAACAAAAAAAACCACTGGAGGAAAATTGAGTGGATGTTTCCTTTAAAAAAATAAAGACATTATTGCAATATACAGATCATGAGTATCCTACATGCTGTATACACAGTGACACACACACACACACACACACACACAGAGTAGGTGATAATAGGACAGCAGGGACAGATTAGTCTTAAAGCTTGTTGCATCAGCTTAACAAGCATCTTACACACACACACAGACACACACACACAGCAAGATCACGCACACACCACCCTTACAGCTGCAGTGTGGATGTGAGGGTGCAACATAAGTGCTGATGGTCTCTTTGTGTGTGTGTGTGTGTGTTATGCGGTGTGTGGGACCGTGTGATAATATGATTTGTGTGGTTGAGCGTGTGTTCGAGTGAGAGAGTGTGTGCGTGTGTTTGTGTGTGCCAGAGAGAGAGTAAGAGAGAGTAAGAGAGAGAGAGAGAGAGAGAGACAGAGAAAATACCACATGCATGTGTGTCAATCCCTTAACCCCAGAAGAGATTTAACACTGCTGCAATGATATCCAGGATCTACCAGATGGCCCCGCACACACACACACACACACACTCACACACAGGTTCACTGGACATCAGCCCAATATATTATAAGGTTAAACCACGTCTGTGTGTCGTATGTTCTGACCAGTGATTTACTTCATCGCCTGTACTGCGTGTGTGTTTGTGTGTGTCAGCTTTAACCTCCGACTGCAAAGACTCATTCCTCAAAACGCTGAACAGCGATTGGCTGTTTGATCTGCGCGTGCATGCGTGCATGCGTGCATGCGTGCGCAGACCGTGCAGTCGCAGCACGCTCCCGTCTGCTCGCTGCGTTTGATCACTCCTTCCTAAGCTTCTGTCCCTGCGGCCTGAATGAATAATCCACAAAACCAACAGCTAATGCAACTTTCATTCAGACACATCTTCAAAGAGACCTCTAGCTGCTCTCCCTCTCTCACCACACACACACACACACACACACACACACACACACACACACACACACACACACACACACACACACACACACACACACACACACTCCGTCTCAACTGGCTCCTTGTCTCCTGCCTCTAATCTGTTTTACACTGATTTTTAACATTCGTCTTCCTCTCTGCTCATTCATCTGCACACAAATGCGTTGATTACTGCTAATAACCAGATTAATGTCATAAACAGTCCGCTTAGGGGACTTACGTTGGTTCATCGTGGCCTGATTTTCCCGCTAAAATGAGCATGGTGGTGTTTTTGTTTTTGTTTTTTTTTTGACATTATTTTTAATGTCTGGAGGGACCTGCAGCATCCTGCAGGAAACAACCTGTTAGTTCCACGCAGCTCGGAGCGGGTAATTAAACCAACGGACACGTCTAAAGATGCCCCTTGACGTCGTCCCCTCCCCGTGAACGGAGCGCCGGGGATGCCGTTCATGCCGACCACCTGCGCGTTTTTTTCGGTCGGGCCGGGGTTCTGCCGCACGGCCGACGGAGGCCGGAGCTTGTCGGAATGAAACCCGGCAACGGACCGGACGCTGGCTTTGACGTGACACTGAGGAAAAACATAGAAAGGTGATTATTTCCAGCTGACTCAGACGGACTAGTTGTATATTTTTCTGCTCCTTTAGGCAAAAAAATGAAATTATTTCTAATGTAATTGGATTTGTTTATGTTGTGAATTATTTTGGTTCTAAAATAATTAAAATTCAATTGATGTTGTTTAGTTTCCTTGCTGCTTCCTTCCCTATTTTCCTTTAACCATCTCTTCTTTGTATTCACTTTCTCTTTCATTTTTTTCCCCTTTTTCTTTTCAATCTCTTTCCTTCTTTCTCTCTTCCTTTCATTCTCTCCTGCCTCCCTTACACTCTCCTTCTCCTATTCCTTTTTCATTTTCTTTTCTTCATTTTTCCTTCCTTCCTTCCTCTCAGTATATAATAAAACATTCATGTTGTCACTCGCCCTGTTGTTTTGGATAAAACAGACTGAAGGAGAGAGGGAGAGAAAGAGATGGAGGCGTGAGACTGGAAGAGAAGTGAGAGGACGGAGGAGTGAGTGAATGTGTGGTAGGAGATGAAGGACAGACGAAGGGTTCGTGCGTAGGAGGAGGAGGCATGGAGATAGACAGGAGGAAGAGGAGAGAGGAGATGAAAGTGTCTGAGCGGGGGAGGCAGGGTGGGAGAGGAGGAGAGGAGGGGGAGGAAGAGAAGGATGAGACGGAGGACTGCTGAGCTTTCGCTTTTCATCCCCGTCTGTGCTGCTCGATCCGACTCTGTCTGAGCCGCTGTGCTGCAGAATGACTAGGCAGTATCAGCAGGGAGGGAGGGGGGAGGGAGGAAGAGTGTGGGGGGGTAGAGAGGAAGAGTGTGGGGGGGCACGGAAAGAGCAAGAGGATAGAGATAAGTGGAAATTAAAAAAAACTGAGGAAAAGAAACCGAAGTGGGAGGAAGAGAGAAAGAAAAGGAGACAGGGAAAAGGGAATGAAAGAAAGTGTTTGAGAGATAGAAAGAGGGAGAAAAGGAAGAGGAAAATAAAAAGAGGAGGGAGGAATGGAGGGAGAGAGTGAGGGGAGAAGGAGAAAGAGCGAGGGAAGGAGAGAAGAAGAAGAGGGAGTGAGACAAAGAGTGAGAGAGGGTTTGGAATAGAAAGAGATATAGGCAGAAAATGTGGGAAGAGAATGGTTAGGAATGAGAGAAGGGAGGGAAATAAGAGGATGGAGGAGAAAGAAGAAGATAAAAAGAGAAACGGAAGCAGAAACGAAAGAGTGAAGATCAGGATGGAAAGGAGGGGGAAGGAGGAGACGACAGAAAAGACAGAGGGAGACGAGGAGGAACAAAAGAAGAGACGGGGGAGGAAATAAAAGGAGCAAAAATGAGGTGGATTGACGGAGAAGGGGAAGAATGAAGGGAAAACCGTCCTGGCGAGGACGTCGTCCGTCGTCCGTCGCTCTCACGGCCTCAAAGGCCCGTTTGAGGGTCAGGACCAGGTTTTAGGGTCCAGGTTAGATTCAGGTCTGGGGTCAGATCGGGGGGGGGGGGCACTGTGTCAGCCAGCGTCCTCAGAACAATAGAAAGACCGACCTGCACGAGTGCGTTTGCTCCGCCCGTCTGTTCACTAAACACCATCAGATGGTACACACACACACACACACACACAAACACACACTCAGAGACCCGAACGCGACGCTGTCCCCCACCTTCCTCCACGGTGGAGTCGAGCTGGGTGACCTTCACAGCCAGCTGGTCCACCCTCTCCTGCAGGCTGCTCATCCTCAGGTAGAAGCTGTTGGCCTCGTTGAACAGCTCCCCGAAAATGTCCTCCGCATGGCGACCTGGACGGACAGGAAAAGGAAAGGCGCCCGCACGCACGCACGCCACACACACACACACACATGGTTAGGGTTGACATCGGGGCTAATATTTGTCCCTAATGGGATTTCTCCTTCTTTTTTCTTCTCCCCATTTTCATCAAAGGGGAAGACGGACAGGGCAGATTCACACTTTTTTTGTTGTTGTTTTTTTACCCCCGGCATCCACCAGCCGGGCTCCGCCGGGCCCTCACGGCGAAGGCTAAGCGCCGAGCCCGGCTC
>CM029132.1:3850625-3905625 GCA_016859345.1 Istiophorus platypterus | reverse complement strand
AAGAAAGAGAGAGGGAGGAAGAGGAAGGGGTGAGGAAGAGGAGGAGTTGGCCGAAAGCGAGCGAGAGCCCGACACGTGAGAGGAAACCGCTCGGCTTCTCTCGGCTCGGAGCGAACGCTCCATGTGGGACGCGCCTGTTATTTCTGGGCCGCGGCAAGCGTGTGTGTGTGTGTATTTGTGTGTGTGTGTGTGTGTGTGTGTGTGTGTGTGTGTGTGTGTGTGTGTGTGTGTGTGTGTGTGTGTGTGTGTGTGTGCCGCTCCCACGCTCTCTCCGACACTTCTGATACAATCGCCGGCACAATGATGATAACAACACTAATGATAACAATGATAATGATGATGATGTTTCCGGGGCGAAGCCGAGACAGGTAAACAACAACAACACCAGAGCTCTGTGTGTGTGTGTGTGTGTGAGTGTGTGTGTGTGTATCTTAATTAAATAGATGATACCTTTCTGCCGTGTCAGTTCATGTGACCCTTAATTTGTTTGTCAAAACTCACCAGCACACACTAACACACTCACGCGAACACACGCACACACACGCGCACACACACACACGCACACACACACACACACACACACACGCCAGCCTTCATAAAAAGCGACTCGTCCTCTTTACGTCTCCCTCGCACGCCCCCCTGCTCTTCCTCCCTCTAATGGCTTCAGACATTCAATTACACAAACCGCCTCGGATGGTGCTGGCCTCGTCTTGAGTGTCATCGAGCTTCCCAGTGTGTGTGTGTGTGTGTATGTGTGTGTCGGTACCCCCCCCAGCTGCTGTAAATAATCTAACACCGTAGCTGTTTAATAATACATACGCACTCATTCCTCATCCTCCATCGTCGTCTCAGTAGCCGCTCTTCATCTCTTACTCGTCTCATCCATCCGACCCCCCCACACACACACACACACACACACACACACACACACACACACACACACACACACACTCACACACACTTTCCTGCGTACACTCTCCCTCTAGACTCTCTCTCCATATCTGCCTGGCTTCATTAATAAATCAGGGAGGTTGAATATCTTCTCCTCCGGCTCCCCCAGCGTCTAATGCCGAGCGGGGGTATTCCCTGTCTCAGCGCAGATCCGAGAGTGTGTGTGTGTGAGTGTGCATGTGTGTGTTTTTGTCGGTGACTGTGTGCTCAGTTCAACGTAGCGTGCTTGGTGGTGGTGGTGGTGGTGGTGGTGGTGGGGGTTAGCGAGGGATGCTGGCGTGAGTAGGGGACGTTGAGGGGCCACTTAGTCTGGGTTCGAGATGTAGGTTTGCACACATGAAATGATGCGGAGCCTCACTTTCCTTGAAAAACACACACACACACACACACACACACACACGCACACACA
Organism: Istiophorus platypterus; assembly: GCA_016859345.1. Classification (NCBI taxonomy): domain Eukaryota; kingdom Metazoa; phylum Chordata; class Actinopteri; order Istiophoriformes; family Istiophoridae; genus Istiophorus; species Istiophorus platypterus. The sequence goes on along the minus strand of CM029132.1, from coordinate 3,904,265 downwards.
CACACACAAACAATGCATTATTACCCAAAGGCACTTAGCCTCTTCACATAAGCCCGTCCAGGTCAGCTGGCGGGCAAAGGGGCACCGACCCCGAGAACCCAGGGACGCAGGGAAAAAAAGAACCAGGAACAAAAAACACCTCCATTTTCCATTAGCTCCGGCGCAATTCTGGGTCGCCCGCAGCACGCAGCCCTGTCCGAGGAAAAACAGCACCAAAAAAATACCAAAAAACAAAGAAAACACAAAAAAACACAACCCCCCCCCCAAAAAAAAAACGGTCTGGAGCCACACCGGGGTCCGTCCACGTAACGGTCTCTGCAGATGGACTACGAGCTGTACCCGGACCGGCGTCGGGTTTCGGTCTTCGAGATGTGCAGGAGGGATCTGGCACTAAGAGAGTACAGAGCCCGGGAGGCACCGCTCGGATCTCACGCGGCCCGGAAACCCTCCGGAGCTCGGTTTCTGAACGGAACCATGTGCCGTCTCCAAGATCCCTCCGACGGATTCTGGAGGAAAACAGTCGTAAAACCCGTTTGATGATACTGCAGATGGCGCCAAGTAAAAAAAAAAAAAAGATCTAAAAAAAAATCAGCTTTGTAAACGTCTTCCTCAAATAAAGAGGAAGATTTATCACATGCTATTAAATTTAATTATCAAATCGAGAGCAGGAATTATTAAAACTGTGTATAAAAGGTTTTTGTTTTTTCTTTCTATCTCCAAAACAACTTCCAGGATCCGCACGGCAGCTGTGGCGTCCGGCCGCAGACGTCGTAAAAACCGGTGAATCCGGTCATTCCTGATGACCGCCGCGGTCGAGTCGTCAGCCGTTTATGGGCCGACGCCGTTTGGTCTGACGCCAGGATTAAGTCACGCCGGGCGGAAGCACCGCGGCGCCATTCCCTACGCCGACGCGAATGATCCAACGGCCCGAAAAACAAAAGGACAAAGAAATAAACCAACAAATGCAGCAGGATCGAGGAAAAAGATGGGTGAGATTTTTTAAATGCTAGTTATAATAAATATAAGTGTATTTCCACAACAAATGAAGCATCATTTAAATCCTCTAAGCATCAGGCATAACATTTCAGCTTCACAATTTGGATGATGCCTTCAAGGGCGCTGGGGAACATTTACGCCCATTGATTTTGGGATTACACCTTTTGAGACTTTTTTGAGGACTGGGGGGGGTGTTAACAAAACGACGAGGAGGAAGGAGGAGGAAGGACCAGGGCGGAAAAGTGTGTCGTGGAGCCATGGGAGGGTTGTCACGGCAACGCGCCGAGGAGCCTGAAAAGTTCCCCGGCGTGGAAAGTGGAACTCGGCGCGACTCCGAAAATAGTACGAAAGGAGACGGAGGGGAGGAGGGGGAGGAAGAGAGAGGAAGAGGAAGAGAGAGAGAGAGAGAGAGAGAGAGAGAGCGACGACTTACATAAAGGAAGAAAAGGAATTAAAACTAAGTATGAACTTTAAATCCTAAGTGTTGCCCCCTGACACCTGGAGTTTAAGGTGCAGAAGTGACACAGCATCATAGGACGTTTTCCTAATGGTCCGGGGAGGTCGGACCCCGAAGAGGCCACTTCAGTCCTACAGATTCCTGAGGGGCTAAAGGGCACCGCGGGGAAAAGCCGCTGCCGCCGCCGCACGAGTCGCCCCGTCGGAGGCCGTCGCCCCGTCGGAGGCCGTCAGCCATCGCACACCAGCATCTCGAAGGAGGAGGTTATGGTTAACCGCTGCGTTCGCCACGGACTCATCGTCTCGCTTCGCTTCTGGGCAAAAAACAATAATCAATAATGTGTAACGTTGTAAAAAACTAGAGGAAACAGCAGGAAGCTTGACGTGGAGCCATTCGCCGGTGGTTTCTGCTCAGTGCTTCGACTTCAACTCAGGAGTTTTAGAAAGTGCTTTTGTTTTTCTTTAGCTAGAGAGCAGCGAGTTTCTGTTCTCAATATCTTGACATTTGGGGAAACGCGCTTATTTATGTTCTCGCTGAGGTTCGGATGGAGGATCAATAACAGTCTTGAGCCTGTCCATTAGATACGAAACTACAGCTAGCAGCTGCTAAGCTTAGCTAAAACATTAAAAAATAAAATCCAGGAACCGAAGGAAACAGCTAGAATAGCTCTTACCAAATGATAATAAAACCCACCTAGCACCTTTTTACAAATTTCAGGCCAACGTAGATGGACTACAAGGTTGTTTTTGTTGTTCCTGAATATTTATTAAGATTCTGAGCGGTTACTTTGGAAAAATGTTTACTATTTTAACATGCCTGTTATAATGTGTTATTAAAAGTTAAAATGAAAACGGTGCAGTGATCCCTGACTTAACTCTGGACACATCGCAGGCAGCGACCGGGCTACAGCTGAACCGGGTCACGCCACGACGTGTCCGACGTGCTCGTCCGGGAACGCGTCCAAAGTTCACCTGTCGGTCAAGGTGCTTCTCCCTCCTCTGTATCTGCATTAAAAAACACCTCTTCCTCTTCCTCCCCCTCCAACTCTTCCTCCCCCTCCACCTCCTCCACCTCCACCTCCTCTTCGTGTTTTGATGGCTGTGGGTATAATTACAGTTCTAATCAGATGAGACCTGATCCCTCTGAGCCAAAGCCGAACGCAGCCTGTTTGTGAGGAGGTGCTGAGATGTTGGAGCAAACAACCCCCCCACCCCCATCCCCACCCCCTGATCCCCCCACCCAGCCCCCCACCCACCCAAACATCTCCCCAGGAAGCGCACTGGGAGACTTTTGTCTGCCTCTCAAACTCCGGTCAGAACTGCAGTGACCTAACTGCTTCGCTGCATTAGTGAACGTTAGCGGCCACACTCCACCGTTAGATCATATCCGAAATTTTGCTTGATTTGCTTTACATTGCAGGGGCCCGTGTTCAGTGGGAGGCAGCATGAATCGCCGTCTCCGGGACGAACTCAGTCCCGCGGGCGGTCGGTCGGTCGAGCGTCGGCTTAATGCCATTAACGCTCCGTCTGCTCGGCCTTAAGCACACAAACGCACGTGTGCACACACACACACACCTTCTCCTACTGTGCTGGCTTAGTGACCCCCCCCCCCCGGCTCCATAGGAGGGGCCCTTACGATCACAGCCGATTAGCTCCCCGCGGTAGCCGATGGAGACGACAGGCCCCCCCTCCAGGACGACATGATCCGATGGTATGGCGTGCTGCGCGAGGGGCCGGGTTATGTAGACACTAGCGCGACGACTCGCTGGTGCTCGTTGTTGCAAAAGGGGCAATGTGACGCACTATACGCGAGCTCGCATGTATCTTTCAAGGGGTATGTGTGTGCGTGCGTGAGTGAGAGTGTGTGTGTGTGTGTGTGTGTGTGCATGCAGCCTATAGACGATCTGTTGCACAGTATCTTCTCCGAGTGACAGTCTCCAGCCAACAGCGTTGAGGTTAAATCCTAATGCAAAGATCGGGTTGACAGAACCTGAGCGTTCGAGGAGCTGAGGAGAACAGGTCTGTTTTATGAGGTTTAGATTTAAGGGCTCCGGAGCTTTTAGGCGGCTTTTTTCTTCTTTTCTTTTTTTAAATTTAATGAATGAACTAATAAAGTTCTATATATCTCAGCTATGGAAAACAGGCTGGCGGGCCAGCGGCGGCCACGCGGAGCCCATGTGTTATTCCGGATCAGGATTACTCCGGTTCGGCTCCGCGGGGCCCCGGGAAGTCTAGCGTCTGGTCGGGCGCCAAATGTCAGCTCCCAGAAAAATAAAAAAAAATTAAAAAAGCATCAGCGAACGAGAAGCAGAACAAAGCAGATGATAAAAAAAAGGAAGAAAACGACAGAGATGAGCTCTCGTAAAAAAATTCTCGTAAAAAAAGCAGCCTTGTTCCGTTTGATGTCGCGAAAACGGCAGAAAACGATTTTTTCTTCTGTTGTTTTGTTCTGTTTTGTTTGATGTTGCTGGAGCCAGACTTGTGGGCGGAGGTGGTGGTGGTGGTGGGGGGGTGATAATTTAAATATCAGCTGCGACGATTCTAGCTACAGCCACATTTTAACACCCCCCCCCCCCGCCGCCGCCGCCGCCGCCTCCATCCCAGACCTTCCACATCCCCGGTGCCCTCGCCTTTCTCCTGCTTCTCTCCCCCTTTGATGTCTGTATCTGCTGATACTCTCGGGTGAGGAGCCATTGTACAAAATGATCATAATTATGATGGCATGCCCCCCACCCCCACCCCCCACCCCTTCTAGCTAATCCTCCCCAAAAACAAATTATGCAAAACGGGGGCAGAGAGGAGATGGGAGATTTTACGGCTGCCTCTCGCTTCCTTTCTGCAGCCTTTTCTCTTCTTCTCTTCCTGGAGAAGCTGCGGCAGACTCTCCGGAGTCGTTGTCATGGTTACCGTGGAAGTGGTTCTCTCTCTCTCTCTCTCTCTCTCTCTCTCTCTCTCTCTCTCTCTCTCTTTTTCTGGCTGGACAATGACATCGATCGGAGGACGGAGGGGAGAGTTTACTCCGGGGCGATCACGATCTTCTGCGAGACATCACTGTCACATCAATGCCTCTGGGGTGTGTGCGTGTGTGTGTGTGTGTGTGTGTGTGTGTGTGTGTGTGGGTGTGTGTGTACCAACAGTACATCTGAATGCAGATGAAGTGGGATTCATCTGTCTCACTTCAATGGAAGGTGAATAAAACATGTGAGAGAAAAAAAAAACAAAAGGACAATCACACACACACACACACACACACACATACACACACACACACACACACACACACACACACACACACACACACGCACACAGTAACACTCAACCTCTACCCCGCATTGTCAAACACTATTTGCAATTCATTAGCCGTTACTTGCTTTTCATCTGCTCGGTGCGTCGGACAAGTTTGAGAGGTTTATCGCGAAGGAGCCGGGTGGACAATAACGACCGAGACGAAACAAAAACAAATACAAATACAAACAAATTTAAAAAGTAATAAATAAAGGGCGTGGATATCTTCTTGCTTCAGTATCGGTCGTCTATAAATAAAAGTCAGTCAGTGTCAACCAGCTGTTCTGAGGGACGAGGATCTGTTTTGTCTCGACGGTGTGAGATTAAACTAAACCTAAACCTGCTTTAAAGAAGCACAGTGGTGCTTTTTCATACTTAACCAATAGGAAAAAAAGCAGCTGTACATAGGAGTTTTATTTTTATAAAAGAGAAGTTAAACGGAGTCAAAGCTAAAGATATTACACATCTGCACGATTCTGCAGCTGCTGTACCAGCAACTCCAGCTACGTTCATTTCCACTCTCTCCTCTATTATTCTCTGCTAATGTGGTTGGTAAACAGGTCAGCCACAGAATGAATGCCATGTTTCTGAACTGCATTCATGTGTGTGTGTGTGTGTCGTGTTGTGTGTGTCGTGTTGTGTGCGTCGTGTTGTGTGTGTGTGGTGGGAACTCCCCCTCGTGCCCCTCTGCGATCCCGTCTCTCACAATTAAATGTGTCGGCCTCAGCACGATTGCAACAAGTCATCCGGCAGAACCATGTGACCTGACCCCGCCACACACACACACACACACACACACACACACACACACACACACACACAGAGCTAACTGGGTCTACTGGTGCGAGGTTAGTGGACGGCAGGGCCCTGGCCACTGGGATGAAGGCAGGGAGAGACAGGCCACATTAACAGCCGGGATGCGAGGCGTCCCGGTGTCCTGGTTTTCCCTGCTCCCCAGTTTGACCTGGGAAGGTGGGACAGGACGGAGCCTGGCAGGAGAAACCAGTGAGACAGGAAGGGCGAAAGGACTGGACCCGCTTGGCGTCTGGTCCACGAGACAGGCATCCTTCTATTTTCAGAAATTCCTGGTTTCATTCGGTGAAACAATCCATTTATTCATGATTAGAAACAGTCCTTTCTTTTTTTTCCCTGACTGTCAACGTCTGTGAACCTCGGCTGTCAGAGGTCACGGTCACCAGCTACGTCTTTGCACTGAAGCAGACCTGATTCAGTCCATTACGCCTGGAAATCTGCTGCAAAAAGGGACGTTCACACACCTCCTGACTGTTTGGCAACAAGAGTCTAAAGAGCACAATGACACGTCTCTGGAACCGGCTCTGTTCTCCAGAGACTGTATCTCAGTTAAAGACTGAATCTCAATTGAACGGCTTTAAGAAATTATAAGTGTGAGCAGCATGAATGAAATCCTCCATCCCAGTATATGGAATGTTAGATTGCAATGTTGGGTTTGTGTAAATGGGTTAATAACCGGAAAGGAATTTTTGATGGGATTTCCTTATGAACATGCTGTGTTGTGAGAAAACGCTGCGTCTGCACAGAGCATGATGTTAAAGTATAGACACGACCGTCTCGACCACCTGAATCATTGGCCGGTCCGATCTCCGCGACCGAAAATACACAGATTGACCCTTTTTTTTTTTTTTTCGCTCAAGATGAAATCCTGCTGCGGAGTAGCAGGACTGCTCCACTTACAGGAAGTTGGGGGTTGGGGGGGTCCGGACCGTCTACAGCAGCGAGGCAGGCGGATACCAGAGGAAGCGCCACTCGCCAGCGCTACTTCCTCCACCTCCTCTGGTCCCTGCGGTGTAAAACGCCGCGGGCCGGCTGAGCTCGGACGTTCGTGTTCGCGCTTGCGTGGGCGTTTTTACCGCCATCAGGCTGCAGGAGTTCTGGCTCAGACTAAGGTCGAGTTCACACCTCTTCCCTGCTTCTTTGACTGGGCCCGGGGCGGCAAGTAATGAGTATTTGTAGAGATTAAAAGGGTTTTGGTAAATGAATGATCTTTTAATTAATCTATGAATTAATTAAAGCAAAAAAAAAAAAGCCAAACATTTTATGGTTCTAACTTCTCAGATTTTCTGATTTTTCTGATCTGACTCTCCAAAAACCAAAAGCACAATCTGGAGTGAAACAGCTTAGACTCTAGGAAACTGTGATAAATATGTTCCAATATTTTCTGATGGTTTATAAAAAAAAAAAAAAAAAAAAAATCGGGGTATCGAGCAATTAGGAAATTAATGGTAAGATTAATGAATATTGAAAAGAACTGTCAGTTGTACACTAAGTATTATTGTCATCAATTAATTTATCATTTCCTTATTGGTAATTTATAAAATGCCAATCACAAGTTTCAAGATGCCCAAAGCGGCGTTGGCCCCAACTAAACTAAAACCCAAAATATCAAATTCATAAATTACAAAAAAAAAACAAACCCAAAACAAAACAGAAAAAAAGGAAAACTTCACCTTAAAAAAGCAAGAATCAACAGAGGTCTGGCTTGAACTAAAGTTGAAGCGACAATAGGATAGTTTTTGGTTAATTTCCTGTCGATTAAACCTTAAACTTCCACGGGATTCCGACTGGATTTAGTTTAAGTGGAACTTCAGTCAATGAGGGTCGTATTTTCCTTATATTGAGCAGCTTTCGAGAGTGATTGGGAAAAAAAAGGGTCAAAATCGAGCAGGAGAGGCAATGTCATTCTGATTTATGGCTCAACCTCCAAAAAACATCCGCCATGTTGGGCAAAGTTACATCTTTCAGCCTCCCCAGGTCCAGTTTGCAGGCTTTCTGTTATAAATCTGGTCTGAATGTGATGTATGAAAAAAATAAATAAATTTTAAAAAAATCAGTGGACTGGCCCTATAATCGCATGTCTGGTCAATTCTAGTTCCCCCCAGGGTGAAGAGACTGAGTCAGAGATTGACGCTTGAGGTCAACGCTGCATCGATGATAAAGACCACCAGCGACACCGGCGCGTGAAACGCCCCGAACACTGCCCCGTGGCGGCCGTCGCCGCGGCCTGATCGATCGCCGGGGGGGATCGAGCGGGCCTGGAAAAACTGCCGGGCGAGGCCGACCTTTCTCCGGGCGCGGCACGAGAACGCGGGGGTGACGAATGAAGACATGGATGTCTGTGTTTGTGTGTGGAATAAACCTCATACAGCAGCTCCGAGCATTTATTTTTGGCTTAGCAGCATCCACACAAAGGCAAAGGCAAACACACACACACACACACACACACACACACAGCAAGCCGATCAGTGTCATTGTACGGCGGGACACCCACGCCGGCGCGTCGTCAATAGACCGGCCTTGCTTGCACTTTGCATCATCCCGCCGGGGAATTAAAAGCCAGCTAAAGCCGACGCAGTTAAGGCGGCGGGGTCAGGCGGCCAGGTGGACGAGCGGCGACGCAGAGTCAGCGGCAAAACGCGGTCGACGCGGGAGATGAGATTGCTCCGGATAAATAAACGCCTCCCGACAGCAGTCATGCTGAATGGTTTCCCCTCCGGTCGCGCCGCGACCCCCGATGGGTCAGTGGCAGAAGTCGGAGGTAACGAACAAAGAAACGAGCAGGAAAGCCAAAGAAAATGACGAGTCTTCGGAGCTCGCGCGTCGCTTTAACAGTCATCACATGCAAACCTCTTGCCGGTTCCTCCGTTATCGGATGTGACGTTCGCGTTCGTGAACCGGAAAATTCGCTCAGTGGAGCGAAGGCCTCTGTCGAGGCCGATGTCGGCATGTGTTTGCTCATGGGGGGGAGAAGAAATCGCTGGGTCGCCGTATATAATCACTATAAAGCGTAACGGTCTAGACCTGCTCTGTGAGAAAAGGGGCCTGGGACTGAGCGGAAGGTCAAACAACACACACCAGACTACAGAGGAAACAAGCAAATAAATAAATAAAAATTCATAGTAAATAATCCAGATCTGCCCCCCAAAATTTTACTGGTTCTTCCCCGGGCCGTGACCCGTCCCTCAACCAAGCTCGGCACAAATCGGTTCGGTAGTTTTTTTCAGGATCCCGCAGACAAACAAACAAACATACAAACAATCAACCAACCACCGGTGACCATATAACCTCCTTGGTGGCATTGATTGCTATTGGGTTACTGCTCTGCATGTAAACACACTTGGTATATGAGGGTAAATGTAATTTTTATAATATATATATATATATATATATATATATATATATATATATATATAGTGACTTTAAAGATGCGAAGTTAACCTGAGCTATATGTACATGTTTATAGCACGACAACTCTATGGTTTTCTGATGAAAATCGGTGCAGCCTCTGTGCTGCCTTCAGCCCATTCATCTCAAATCCTATATTTAGTAGCGTCGACCGTGACCATTTTTTCCTGTGACTACACCATCTGTCATGGGGGGAACAGAGTGAAATATACTGTACGGAGGACTCGTGACGGACAGAACCTATTCAACCTGTCGGACGGTCATTCAGACCTCGAACAGCCCCGGAGCAGATCTCTTAAGTGGCCACATCGCTCAGTCGGAGTGCACCGCCGAAGAGGAAGAGGGCTGCAGCAGCGTGTCCTCACATCCTCAGAGTTAATTCAAACCCCGACGACCGCAACCAGACACGCCGGACATGTGTTCGGTCGGGGGGGTGGGGGCAGAGATCTGTTTAAAATAAGGCAATAAAAATCCCCCTTCCTCGCACCTGGAAACGCTTAAAAACCGACCAGATCTGGTTCAAAGAGGAGGCAGAGGAGCAGACTGGAGGTTTCGGCCGCAGAACAAGCTCCTCGGAGAGGGAGAGGAGGAAAACAAGAAAAAAAAAGAAAAGAAATGAAATGTTCATGAGAAAACGAACGTGCATCTGGAAAACATATAACGCGTCTCCGACCCCGGCGCAGAGAGGCTCTCTTGGACGGCTGACTCCCGAAAAACGCAGTATTATTGCGGGGGAAAAAAAAAGGAAAAAGAAAAGGACGACGCTCACCTCTGGAATCGTAATCATCGTCTGCGCCTCGGCAGAGAGAGAAAACAGCTCAGCAGCCTTAAATCTCCGGTGAAGGCTCCACAAGGGGTCTGGCAGACGGAAAACAAACGGCGGGTCCAAGACGGGGAGGCTGTTTTCAGGTTGGCGGACAACCATGGGTTTTTTGAAATTATACAGTGGACATTTTACGCGTTCACTCCTTGAGTGGCTAAGATTAAGAGCTTAGGCCTAAAAAGCAAACAAAAGTAAAGTCAGGCTCAGGTTCAAAAGCCCATAAAAATGCCCTGATGTTGATTGTTGTTTTGTTTACACCAGAGGAAAAGATGGTGACAGCTCAAACACAAATCTTGCGTCAGGAAAGACTCACAAAAGAACAATAAATAAATAAATGAAAAAATGCCTGGTAAGTGAAGCCAGAAGAGACAAACCAAAGTGTTTCAGCGTGTTTGATATTCGTTCTGAAATGAAGGATGGTGAAAACACAGTTCTGGTTTGGAAGATATAAAAAAAAAACTCCTCCTCATGGAAGCTGTACAGGATATCGCTCAGAAACAGAAGAGATGTCACCTGGTTTTCAAAGGATTACGTCTAAAATGTTACTGTGATGTACAAAACACCCAGAAGTAACTGAAAGCTCTGACTGCTGAAACAATAGGTCCTTCAGGTAATCAACAAATAATTAACAAATAAAAATATATTGAGCAAAAATGACAAACACATTTCAGGTTATTAAAAATAGAAAACTTCTGGCTTTTTTCTTTCAATATGACAGTAACATGTTGCAGTGGCTCTGCTAACACGTTTAGCATTAGTTTTTACATTACACCAAGTAAATTATTAATCAGTTATAAGAATAGGGAGAAATTTAGGGGAAAAAACAAACAAACAAACAAACAAACAAACAAAAAAAAAAACTTTGTCCAAGTCTGGCTCAGTCCAAGGTTAAAAAAAAATCCACATACTAACATCTCTAAAATGAGACAATGTTTATTTAATCAGTGAACACAGAGAAATGAGCGGTAAAAATAGGAGTTACCGGTTTACAGTGAGTTACTTGTCTTGCTAAGCTAATCGCCTGCCGGAGCTAGCAGCACATCGCTCTCTCAATCCTTTCATCCATCTCTCATCGAGACAGTGAAAACACGTTGTCCAAATGTTTAACTTGTCTTTTAAGTGGGAACGTTATTAATTACAAGACCAAGACTACATGTACGGTACAGACCTCCACAAAACGAAGCCCTGATTTGAGTGAATTTACAGATTAAAAATGCATTATCTCTAGTGAATCCCTACTGTGCTCTGGGTTGTGGGCAGGGAGGGGAAAAAAAAACAAAACGGTAAATGCAAGCAAAGTAGAAATTCCTTTGGGAAAATGGGAATTGTGCATCTAAAAAAGCCTTAGAAAAACCAGAAAAATGCCCTTTGTGCCCGCGGCGGAGAACATGCTTTTGTCAACCGGCACAGCATCACCCCTCCTTTGTCTTTGCCTAAATCCCTGAAGTTAAAAAACCGTGTGCGCTTGTGTTTGTGTATGTGTGTGTGAGTGCTCGCCGTGAACGTGTGTGTGTGCGCGCGCTGTGCCGTGTCCCTGTTTGAGTGTTTGTGCTCTATTAGCGCTCGCCGTTTCCTCGCGCTCCTTCCTCGATGATTTGCTTATGTAAGGAATCAGCGCAAGCTTGTATGAGCACCGTCACTTATGAATACACTCTGTACTGTACAGCACTCTCTCTCTCACTCTCTCTCTCTCTCTCTCACACACACACACACAAAGGAAACCTATTATCTAATCGCTGTTCACTGAGGCCGGGGTCTAGACTTGAAAAGACTCAGTTGCTGTTCCCGGCTTCGATCACTCCACTTCCCCAACGGTTGAATTCGGCAGCTAAAAATGTCGGCGCCGTGTCCAAATGTACTTTGCGTTGCTTGTGTGTTAAATTGCTGCGGTAACATCATAAATAATACAAACACACGTCGACTAACGAGCACCCTGTGACGCAGTTGTTTGGCTAGCAACTAGCGACAAATGCTACAGACTTCCATGGTGGGTGGGGGGGGGGGGGCAAAAATGGCCTCGTTAGCAGGTCACTGGTTCACAAGATAAAGTAAAAGAAGAAAATAATCATTGGATTATACTCCGCTGATCAACAGGGGGTCAGAGGTCAGAGGTCGCAATAGCGATGGAGCACCGGAGCTGGGAACAGACCGGTGTCCTGCTCGAGGGCACTTCTGCAGGGCGGCTACTTGCTGTGAAAGGGGCTTGAACCTGGTCCTGTTAAGTGACTTATCACGCTAACCCCCGCTCCCCCTTCTCCCTCGCAGTTAAAGCTGCAGACAAACCCCTCCCCCAAGACGGAAATCATTTTTAACCTGCAATTACCGAATGTTCAAGCCATTTTGGAAACGGTTTACCGAGAAAAAGACCATCAGGGGGATGTTTTATTGGAAGCAGCTTCAGGCGTCTACCGGACTTTTTATTTCGGTGATAAATTTAGTTCGGCTGGTGGGAATTCTCCCTCTTCGTCCTGGAGGACATCCAAAGTTCGACAGACGTTCACATCATGAGATATCAGGCATCAGGCTAATGCCGATGGCGAGGGCAGGACTTCCCCTTCTCACGTCTGAATTCGGGCAGCCGCCAACGGCAACGAAAATGGCGCCATTGCTTAATCTGCCGCCGCCAAGTGAAATGGAAATCGACGTCCCGGCTCTGGCCTGAATGATCGAATCGCCCGTAAAACGCCATCCCTCTGAAGATGCTGAATACTTTACCGGTTCGATAACACATCTGAATTGAGTGACACGATTTCTTACAATATACCAATTTATCCTTACTGGATTATTCCCCTGGGTTTGTTTCTAGTGGGATCAAAATTCGACGGGACAAGGGGCTTGATTTCCTGTCCCGTCTTACCCCCGTACCCTTGACGTAACTGTACCGTTATCGATTTTCCCCTTGTTCCCGTGACAGAAACGCGTCGATTGCGGGAATCTCTACCCGGATTCCCACAGGACAGCAACAAGCAAATGGAAGCAGTGGCAACGGGGGCAACAGGGGCAACAGCGTCGCATTCGGTGGCAAAAGTTTAAGGAAAAAAAGGGCCACAATGACGGAACTGGCCACATCAGTGATTTATGTTGGTTGTGCGGTGGAAGTTGACACCGGAGCCAAGCTAGCACTGACCAGACATAACACATTTCACGTGTGGTCCGGAGGGACTCACACATATGGTGTTTACTTTAATGCCTCCACGTCCAAAACCTGCAGGATTCCCAAAACGGAATAAGGAGTAAAATACATGTGTGGGGCCTGAGGGCTAGGAGGGGGCGTACAGTCTCCCCCAGCAGAAGCCCATAGGGAAAACGTGCCATTTTAGCAAAAGCTGACGGCACGGATCCCCGCCACGGACTAATCCCCTGCACACCTCCCGAATAAAGCCCCCCCCGGCAGACCCTTCTAAAAAAAGGAAAAAGCCACAACACGCTGCACCGGTCGGTGACATTTTGTTTCCAGGAGGGTCGGAACAGGGAGAGAGAGAGAGAGAGAGGGAGAGAGAGAGTATATATATCTATATATATAAAGAGAGAGTATATGTATCTATATATATAAAGAGAGAGTATATATATATCTATATGAATAAAGAGAGAGAGAGAGAGAGGGAGAGAGACAGAGATATATATATCTATATATATAAAGAGAGAGAGAGAGAGAGAGAGAGAGACACCTGACCAGAGCGATGGAAATGACGGTCACGATCACGGGGGGGGGGGGGGTACCGGGTCCGAGCCCGAAGATAAACAGGCTCTAATGAACGATCACGTCGCTCCAACACGCGCGGGGACGTCGTGTTTTCTGCATGTGTGTGCACGCGCGCACGCGTGTGTGTTTGCGTGTATGTGTGTGTGTGTGTGTGTGTGTGTGTGTGTGTGTGTGTGTGTGTAATGCAATAACAACAACAAACAAACCCCCCCCCCACCCTCCACCCTCCACGTACGTGCTCCCACTACCCACATGCAAAAGGAGCCGATTTTAGCCGCGGTCGGTTTTACCTGCTCTCACCTTCCTCACCTTCTTCTTCTTCTTCTTCCGCTGCTCTTCCTCTTCTTCTTCTCCTCCTGCGGCGGCGGCTCCTTCTCGCTCCGCTCACGCTGGTTTAAACGCTGCCTCGTTTCCGAGCCGCTGCGCGTCTCATTGCAGCTCGTCCATGTCCGCAGCCCGGAGGAGCAGTGGATGGGTGGACGGAGGGATGGAGGAAGACGGAGGAGGCGGAGGAGGCGGAGGATGAGGATGAGGAGGAGGAGGAGGAGGAGGAGGAGGCGGCGGCGGAGGACCGAAAGCCTTTGAAGTGAGGAAATCTGGGGCCCGAGCTCGCGACCCAGCTGCGCGGACCGGATTTATGTCGTTTCCAAGGCAGCGTCCGCGAGCCTGACGACCGTCAAGCTGCACCCCGTTACCAAGGGAGGGCGCTTCCGCCTGGCGTTTCAGAATAAAAGTCTCGGCTATGCTCACCATGGTGGGGGGGGCACCTGGTAGGGAACCTATTCATTAAAAATAACGACGCTGTATTTATTCACCGCACATTTAGTTTCTGCCGTTTTAAACTGGATTTTAAATCCCAACCAGGGATGAGGTCGGCTCCGATCTCTCTGCCGACGCTGCTAAAATACCACGTTTTTCAGATGGGATTCGGTTTAGGAATGTGTCTGAAACCACAGAATGAACGGCCTTAAATCCACTCATATGATAATCCCCCTGTGCTCTGCCAGACATAGATACCCCACGTGTATCCCTATGGTATGTTTTTGATATTCAGAATAGATCTTAGTCAATAATACATCTTTAGGTTTATTCCAGATTACATATAAATATACAGTTTTTTTGACTATGGCCACAGAGGCAGAGGGTTACACTACTTTAGCTGCATATTTACCCACAATGCTGCTGCTACACAAACAAACAAATTACAATAAATAACGTTTTCAACATCAGTATAAATATACAATATAAATCATAATGTCTGCTGGCACCTCTTTCCTATTGTTTCTCCTCCCATGGGCATCCGTTTTTTAAATTTTGATTTATCAATGACAAGTTAATAATCATTGACATATATGTTTCTTATGATTTTGTCCCTTGTTACCCCTTTTCCATAAGAAATAAAAACTCATATCTTGATATATTTAGAAACATCTGTTGATGATGAGTTCTGCTATTTACATGCTTGCATTGATGTGGCAGATATAGTTTAGTTGAGCCTTTATTTTATGATTCCATATTGTTTTTATTGCCAACATATATAAAATCTGTGAGTTTCGGAAGTAAACTCTCAAACCACAGAAGTTGAAGCCTCTATGTATGAATGGCATGAATGGACTAGAGCACTATTTAATGCATTTTCAAATGTGAAACACACAGAGGCCTTTAGCTGAAAACTCATAAAAGCAGGAGAATGAAGACGTAATGTCACCGTCGTTCAGTTTAGTTTTTAATGCTTCTTGCATAGCTGACTCATAGCTGACGCTACAAATAATATGCACAAGGAAGCATCTTTACAAATCATCAATTCACTGCTTTCGACACGCATTATATGACATCAATACTCATATGCTACAATAATGCTGTCGTGCAATCGAGCGATACCGTTCAGAGTGATTTTATTTTGAACGCTGTAGGTTTTAAATTCCGGGATTTCCGGTGCCACCTTCCGTCGCTTGACGCAGACGTCGGCTCAAACCAACCGGGGGAGATGCAGCAAACCGGCGCAACGACGCATGCGCTCTCCGGAGCTCCCCGAGCTCCGCCGGCGACGGCCTCGACCCCCCCCCCCCCACCGCCCACCGCCCCCCCCACCGGCCCCACGGGGCAGAGCGGAGCTGCAGCCCTGCCTCCGTTTACTAATTAATAATCAATAGAGTCATTAATAAAGGGAAGGAGTCATCAACAGATGGGTTGTTTCTGTTCTTCACATTCCGGCCGAATGAACGTGTCTCGCTTCGTCCCACCTGTGAGATCACAGGCGCTGAACAGCCCGGGGGCGGTTCATGGGACGCAGAAGGTTTCCGCAGTGTGAGGTGCGTTTCTGACGCATGAAATCACCTGAAACTTAAGGTTCTCCGAGACCTGGTGACGCACCTGTATCTAGAGAAACAGAGTCTGTGTTAAAGAGGTTTAAAAAAATGAAGTATCAGAAACATCGGAGACAAAAAAAAATATGTTTGTCTCACTCTCATTCTGAGACTATTAAAGAAAAAGAGAGGGAGAGAGAGAGAGAGAGAGAGAGAGGGAGAGAGAGAGAGGGAAAGAGAGAGAGAGAGAGAGAGGGAGAGAGAGGGAGAGAGAGGGAGAGAGGGAGAGAGAGAGAGAGAGGGAGAGGGAGAGAGAGAGAGAGAGAGAGAGAGGGAGAGAAAGAGGGAGAGAGAGAGAGGGAAAGGGAGAGAGAGAGAGAGGGAGAGGGAGAGAGAGAGACAGGGAGAGAGATCAGCTGGTGTTGAGGAAATATTTGTGACAACAATTCACAAAAAAGGGTCGTTTTCTTCCCCCAGCACGTGAATATCTGGGTAAAGGGCTTAACAATACATTTAATTACCTCCAAACCAAATGTTCTTAGCAAACCAGCGGCAGAGACCTTAAATTTAGCGAAGGTAACGGACACTTGTGCATATATATATATATATACATATATATATACATATATACATATATATATATTATTAAACTTTCCTGAGGTAAAATTTCTAAAAAAAAAAATTAAAATGATGGAATAAAATTGAGGATTTTCATTTTTACATTCACTTTTCTCCTTCACGTTTCCGGCCGATTAAACGGTCGCACTTCCGGTCCGACACCGCTCGTCCTCTGCCGCGCTGCCGCGCCGCCGCGCCGCGCCGCCGCCGCTGTCCGTGGTCCTGATCCCGCGGCTCCCGGGCCCGGAAGGACTCGACGACGAGGATCGATGTGATTATATTTCACCTTATGAAATGATTTATTCCCGTAATATTCAGATAAAATTCCTCATGAGAAACGACTATTAAAAGTCATATCATGTGTGTGTGTGTGTGTGTGTGTGTTTGTGGGGGGGGGGGGGGTAACAAGGTCTTAAATCAGGAAATCAACGCTCTGTTTTATGGCCACTCCAGCTCTGATTCATAGCTTTTCTATTAATATTCAACCTGAGTTCACTTTTATTTTCCAGCTGCAGCTGCCTTCATTCAACCCGTTTCCCTGCAGTTTTAATAAACGGCCCAGAGGAACAGAAAAGGCTTATTTCTTTCCTTCTTTCTTTTTTAAGGGGGAGACCGGGCGGAAACTTATGATCCGCAGCATGTTTCACACGTTGTAAAACACGTCTGAAGCAAAGGAGAAAGCTCCGCCACACCTTGGTTCTCTCCGCTTAGCTCTGATAGATTCAGTTTAGAGATTTGCCTTAAACCACAGGATGAACGGCCCTAAATCTGCACTTATAATAATCATATAGGCTTAAGTAGCCTACATGTACCTCTACCATATATTTTTGATATCCAGATTGCATTTTAATCAATAGTACATCTTTACATTTATTCCAAATTACATATATAATCTAGTTTTTTGACTATGGATACAGAGGCAGAGGGTTTCACTACATCAGCTACATGTTTACCTGAAAGGCCTGTGTTACAAACACCAACAAATAAAAAACAAAAGAAATAAATAACATTTTCAACATCAATATGAATATATGATATAAATTAAAATGTCTTCTGCTTTCCTGTTGTTTCTTCTCCACTGTGGCATCTGTTTTATTTAGTTTTCATTTATAAAGGGCAAGGTAATAATTGTTAAATAATGCATTGCTTATGATTTTTTCCCTTGTGATCCTTTTTCCACAAGAAATTTTAAAAAAAACCTTATATCTTAATGCATTTTAAGAAACATCTGTTGATGATGAGTTCCACTACTTACATAGTCTAAAATAAAGAAGAAAGCTCTGTCAAAAACAAAAACAACAAAAACCGCCACTGTTTCTCTGGCGTTACCTGTGTCAGTCCGTGGGGCCTCCGGGGAGAGTCGGTGGTTTATCGTCCATCGTCGACCGGTCACTGCATGGTTTGCGTTGCCGCGGTGCCATCTTGTGGTTGCATGCGGCAACGACGGCTGATGGGCTTTTTTTCGGTGGTGGATGAACAGAGTCACGTAGTTGGGGCACGAACCAACCAAACGCCTGCAGAGATCCGGCAGAACTGAGGAAGTAAAGTTAAACTGTGTATCACGGGGCCAAGCTGCAGTTTTAGCACATTAAGTCGTCAACTGTTACGGCCTGAAGGCTTCTGCTTCGCTCTCGTTCATCACCGTCATCCACCGTTGAGGCAGAGCTGAAAAAAGCAGGTGGAGTTTTGAAGCGTCTGTAAACCTGCAAGAAAAACTCACCACCCGGGTCGTTTGTCGACCCTGCACGGACCTATCAAGGAAACGTTTTCAAAAAGTGTGGGTGCAGCACCGAAACGCCCCGGCGCGGCCGAAAGGGGGCTTCGGTCAGCCCCAGGTTCGCCGCCGCTCTCGGGGCCCCCACGGATGAAAAGACGCCTCTGATCGGAAGACGTTTGCAGTGGAAGGAACATGACAGCGGATCAGGGCTGGGAGCTGGGACTTGCACTGTCATTATTATCATTATCATTATCACCACCCCCCCCAAAATTACACGGAGAAATATGTAGCTGCTAATTGTCTGCAGGGGAGGGGTGCTGAGGCGTTCAGTTAACCTCTGCCGTGAGGATTGTTGTTCTGCTGCTGTGAGGTTTGGCGGTTTTTCTGTGACGAGCTGAAAGAAAATGCAATTCATTCTTAGAGGGTTTATTGCTGCTGTTGCATAGCTTGACTTGTAGAAAGTACAGAGGAGGATTTACAGCAGAATTACTTGAAGACGTAAATGTACCTTGAGGACACTAGCTGCAGAGTGGATGGCTAATATTAAAAGAATGACACAGTTGTCAACACATTAGAATAATATTTTAATAAATAAATAGCAGCATCACACAGAAAAAAAATATACATTGTGTGGATGACGGCATAATTATTGTATAAACTCAAGACGTGTTGTAGACATTCACAATTAAAATGGTTATAAAAAACAAAATCAAAAACAAAAAGAAAAAAAAAACAGCCACTGCATAACAGTAGAAGGTTCAACACATAAAGAGGAAGCGGACCCGCGAGCGCTGGGTTGTACAGGAGCAGGACGAAACCGGGTCTGTGTCGAGGCCAAGGGAGGCGTCGGGGCCCGGACGGGGGTGTGTGTGTGTGTGTGTGGAGGGGGTGTGTGAACGGGTCTGTCCTCGGGGCCGTTTACCGACAGAGTTTCACGCCGAGGAGGTCAGGAGACGGGTTATCAGACAAAAAGGACTGGACCATAGTGAGTCTCGATCTCCCTCTAGATCTAAATTGATTTTTTCCAAATGATAAACATATTCTGGAAGCTATTTTGTGAAGTGTAACGAGATGGATTACTCCTTTAAACTCGCTCTTATTTGTTTGAGCATAAAAACGTCTCCATTCATAGAGTCGGACCGTTTTCAGATGTGCTACGTCATTTTCTTAAACGGCTCTCGCGTGATGCACTGTTGCCTGGCAACAACATAAAAAAGAAAAGAAAAGGCAATCTTGGGCCTTTAAACTTTGTCAATGGGTGGAATTATTTTTTATTTTATTAGCAATTTGAGCTGGACACACACACACACACACACACACACACACACACACACACACACACACACACACACACACAGGTGCACGGGGAACAAACAGTCGTTACATCGCTGGCCCCTCGATCACGCCCGTCCAGCTCCGATCGGACACCCCTCCCTTCTCCACCGTTTAAATTAAAGGGAAAACAGAACAGAAAAACTGAGTGAGACAGAGAGGAACGTCTCGAACAACACTGAAAACATGCACGATTTGTTCGCCCGGCCAAGCCCCCCCCCCGCTGGTACCGGGGCCCGACCGGCGTTAGCTCATTAAAACGCCCCCCTGGCGCAGGGAAGACCGGTGCAGGCGGCCACCGCGTGAGTCTGTGGCCCGGGGATGGCGGTGCGCGTTATACAGGGCGGCGTGGGGGTGGAAGGACCCGGCTCCCAGGCCTCGTGGGGGGTTTTCCTTTCTGATCGTATGCCAGAGGTGGCTCCAGACCTCGGGGTCCGGGGCGGGGTGGTTGTTTCACTGATTTTCACCTTTGCCCTCTGACCATTAGGGAGGGAAGGGAGGGGTTATGGGTAAAATCATTGTACATCAGGATGTTTTTGTTTTTTTGTTTTTTTTTTTAAATTGGCTGGAGTGATTGTTACCAAAATGAAAATACTGTTCATGGCCACGGTTCATGGGAGTTGACGTCTAGTCTGCTACAGTAATCGCCAGGATGGAGGGAGAACTCAGTGAAGATGTAGCTGGTGGTCACTTGGAATTTTATTCTTTTTTTATCTAAAGGGCGACTCAAGCATTATACGTTGCACTAAAGTTAAAAAAAAAGGACAACATTGATTATATTTGGACTTTTAGTTCAAGCTCCGAAAACACTACGTCCCCCATAATGCACCTGCCTCCTGAATGCTACATCTGTCAAACCCCACACCTCCAGTTTGTTCAGTTTTAACTCTCGAGTCCCAACCCGACAACATCACAGTGGCATTATTATTATTATTATTATTATTATTATTATTATTATTATTATTATTATTATTATTACTATTATTAAAACTCCTCTAGAGACAAAGACGACATTTTGCAACTGTTTCTTAAAGTGAAAAGAAACCAGTTTTTTTGTAAAATTGGTGGACTGCCCCTTTAAACGGTCTTTTAAATATATATTTTAAATATATATATTTATATTTATATATTTCCTTCAGCTCTACTGAGGTGAACCGGCAAAGTAAACCACTAAATGCATACATTTCCGTTTCAGTTATATCTAAAATTATCAGCTTCGGTCTTAATTTGTTGCTAATGAACCTAAATCAGCCCAAAAAAAGGACCCGTCCAGGGAATGTTTAAATTTTTTTAAGGCGGTTTACTGGAGATGTTTCAGCCGATGGAGATGCAGCGTGGATGAACGGCTCCGTCCTTCAGATGTCGATAAAAATGCGGGAGGACGGAGGGAAAGAAAATCGGCCCGATGGTGACTGGGGGGCTGGGGTGGGGGTGGGGGGGGGGGGCGTTGACCTCTCGGGGGTCCGTCTCTCGGTGCAGCGACCTTCTGTCCCTCTTATGCAACAGATGGAGACTTACTGGGTATTTGAGTCACACTACAGGCCACTGTGACTCAGGCTGAACGGGTTCTGCTCAAGGTCTGATGTGGAGGTTTTGACCTTCAGGTTAAGGGTAAAAAAAAAGCGACTGAAATACTGCCAAGGTTTCTTTTCTTTCTTTTCTTTCTTTCCTTTCCTTCTTTCTTTCTTTCTTTTTAATCCTAAAAACCAGCATACGTGTATCGTCACGCTCGGGTGGAGATTATTTAAGGTTCGCCCTGTCGCCGCTGGCTCTCACTGCAGCATCTAAAGAGAAAACTTGGCCTCCAGCTCGACAGGAATTCAAGCAGCTGAGGGGATTGTTGGAGGGAGAGAGAAAAAAAAATCCTGATTTAATGTCTGACCTTGAGTAAAAATCCTTTTGTTAAATAAAAATAAAAGGCAACGAGGGAGAAGGTTTATCTTCATTCAAGAGCGTGTCCCTCTGAGATGCCTTGAAGATGAAGTGACTACTGTGATATGTATTCTGTGAATATAACATCTTTGTTAACTCTGTGGTCGACTGTCGATTAGATGTGCACGACATCAACCTCCGTGATGCGGATACTGCGTTTGCAGCTATTCCTTAGGTTTGGGGAACACTCATTCATTACATACATGTATGACATTTGTTCTCCGTTTCCTTTTCTCCGTTTCCTTTTCTCTTTCGTCGCTCAAATGGATTTTTTGCACGTGGAGAAATCATGAAGAGCTGATCCGTCAACTATTAATGTCAATTTCAGGGAAGGGTTTTATTGCGTCTTGGGTTTTTTTTGCACAATTTTCATATTTGTGGCCGCTGTGATCGGAATTTTTCCTGGTTTTCAAGTTAAACCTTTTGATTGCTGAGCCACAGAACTGCACTGTTTGGGATAAAGGTGCCTGGGATTAGATCAGAGCCGTGAGGGTCTTGGAAAGTGAGATTTATATCGTTTCATGGAGGAGACTCAGTGATAACAATGACCAATTTATTAAATTAATACGCGTAAGTTGTGGCTGATGTCACAAAATCTATATATTTTGTTTTCTTTTGAGGATGACAACCAAGGTACTTCTGTGCACTCCTGTTATAAACAGATTTAGTTTTTACCTCTACGCTGTTATTTTAAACTTCGCCAGGTTAAAAAAAAAAGAAAAGGCAATCTTGGGCCTTTATTCTGTTAAAAGTGGTTTTAGTTGCAGCCTGACAGCTGTGTTGGACCAAAGAGCTGTGCCATGTTTATAGTTGGGGGGGGGGTGTCTCTTTGTCATGTGACCACCAGATGGCGCTGTGAGTCCACCGGAGTCCACCCAGCGATCGTTGTACATTCCTACATCTTGGTTCTGTCAGATAAACTTTTGACTCCAGCCTTGAGAAAGTTTGTCATTCGGCTGAATATTTAGATTATACATGCTGGAAAGGTTCATTCACAGAGATTCCAGGACCACTGGTGTCAAGCACGACTGGCACAAAAAAATTAAATTAAATTAAAAAAAAAATAGATTTGGTTTAGTTTGCTCGGCGGACGGGGAGGATCCGGAGCTCGGGCCGCATTTTAAATCTGCGTGAAAGGCCCGGAGCCGGAGTTTGACCCCGATCCGACCTCTGCGGCCGGTGCTTGATTCGCCCGCTCTTCATGGGGAGCCAGGTCAGCGAAGAGATCCCGCCCCTCGCCCGCACCGACACTTCGTCCCCGGCTGGATCTCGGCCGGCGCCTCGGTCCCCGTGAAGTTCACCCAAGTCTTGTGACTGATGAGCACAGTAACGTTAAGGGCCTATCAGCTGCCTCAACGCTCTATGGCATGAAAACCATTGTTTTGTTCAAACAATAGAAAACAAAACATGGCTCAAACACTGGTTTTCATCCCAAGCACACGCTTGAGGTGAAGCCTTCGGATTCCTCCACACATGGATGTGTAGGCGTCAACCGTCTGCCCAGGGATGAGGCTCCCCGAACCGCGAGGCCAGTCCTTGTGCCACGACAACGGTGCCCGCTGCAGGCCTGGAGCTGACACCGGTGAAAAGGCCGGAAGCGGGTCGGGGGGCGGGTCTGCGGGTGGAAAGAGACGACGGGAGGCTGCGGAAAGGATGCGCAACGCCAGTCACACGCTGCTCGTGTGCTCCCTGGAGGCAGGGCTGTAGCTGATGAGCGACAGCTCCTGCTCCGCCTCCGCCTCCGCCTCCGCCTCCGCCTCCGGCTCCGTCTCCGTCTCCGCCTCCGCCTCCGCCTTCGCCTCCGCCTCCGCCTCCGCCTCCGCCTCCGCCTCCGCCTCCGCCTCCGCCTCCGCCTCCGCCTCCGCCTCCGCCTCCGCCTCCGCCTCCGCCTCCGCCTCCGCCTCCGCCTCCGCCTCCGCCTCCGCCTCCGCCTCCGCCTCCGCCTCCGCCTCCGCCTCCGCCTCCGCCTCCGCCTCCGCCTCCGCCTCCGCCTCCGCCTCCGCCTCCGCCTCCGCCTCCGCCTCCGCCTCCGCCTCCGCCTCCGCCTCCGCCTCCGCCTCCGCCTCCGCCTCCGCCTCCGCCTCCGCCTCCGCCTCCGCCTCCGCCTCCGCCTCCGCCTCCGCCTCCGCCTCCGCCTCCGCCTCCGCCTCCGCCTCCGCCTCCGCCTCCGCCTCCGCCTCCGCCTCCGCCTCCGCCTCCGCCTCCGCCTCCGCCTCCGCCTCCGCCTCCGCCTCCGCCTCCGCCTCCGCCTCCGCCTCCGCCTCCGCCTCCGCCTCCGCCTCCGCCTCCGCCTCCGCCTCCGCCTCCGCCTCCGCCTCCGCCTCCGCCTCCGCCTCCGCCTCCGCCTCCGCCTCCGCCTCCGCCTCCGCCTCCGCCTCCGCCTCCGCCTCCGCCTCCGCCTCCGCCTCCGCCTCCGCCTCCGCCTCCGCCTCCGCCTCCGCCTCCGCCTCCGCCTCCGCCTCCGCCTCCGCCTCCGCCTCCGCCTCCGCCTCCGCCTCCGCCTCCGCCTCCGCCTCCGCCTCCGCCTCCGCCTCCGCCTCCGCCTCCGCCTCCGCCTCCGCCTCCGCCTCCGCCTCCGCCTCCGCCTCCGCCTCCGCCTCCGCCTCCGCCTCCGCCTCCGCCTCCGCCTCCGCCTCCGCCTCCGCCTCCGCCTCCGCCTCCGCCTCCGCCTCCGCCTCCGCCTCCGCCTCCGCCTCCGCCTCCGCCTCCGCCTCCGCCTCCGCCTCCGCCTCCGCCTCCGCCTCCGCCTCCGCCTCCGCCTCCGCCTCCGCCTCCGCCTCCGCCTCCGCCTCCGCCTCCGCCTCCGCCTCCGCCTCCGCCTCCGCCTCCGCCTCCGCCTCCGCCTCCGCCTCCGCCTCCGCCTCCGCCTCCGCCTCCGCCTCCGCCTCCGCCTCCGCCTCCGCCTCCGCCTCCGCCTCCGCCTCCGCCTCCGCCTCCGCCTCCGCCTCCGCCTCCGCCTCCGCCTCCGCCTCCGCCTCCGCCTCCGCCTCCGCCTCCGCCTCCGCCTCCGCCTCCGCCTCCGCCTCCGCCTCCGCCTCCGCCTCCGCCTCCGCCTCCGCCTCCGCCTCCGCCTCCGCCTCCGCCTCCGCCTCCGCCTCCGCCTCCGCCTCCGCCTCCGCCTCCGCCTCCGCCTCCGCCTCCGCCTCCGCCTCCGCCTCCGCCTCCGCCTCCGCCTCCGCCTCCGCCTCCGCCTCCGCCTCCGCCTCCGCCTCCGCCTCCGCCTCCGCCTCCGCCTCCGCCTCCGCCTCCGCCTCCGCCTCCGCCTCCGCCTCCGCCTCCGCCTCCGCCTCCGCCTCCGCCTCCGCCTCCGCCTCCGCCTCCGCCTCCGCCTCCGCCTCCGCCTCCGCCTCCGCCTCCGCCTCCGCCTCCGCCTCCGCCTCCGCCTCCGCCTCCGCCTCCGCCTCCGCCTCCGCCTCCGCCTCCGCCTCCGCCTCCGCCTCCGCCTCCGCCTCCGCCTCCGCCTCCGCCTCCGCCTCCGCCTCCGCCTCCGCCTCCGCCTCCGCCTCCGCCTCCGCCTCCGCCTCCGCCTCCGCCTCCGCCTCCGCCTCCGCCTCCGCCTCCGCCTCCGCCTCCGCCTCCGCCTCCGCCTCCGCCTCCGCCTCCGCCTCCGCCTCCGCCTCCGCCTCCGCCTCCGCCTCCGCCTCCGCCTCCGCCTCCGCCTCCGCCTCCGCCTCCGCCTCCGCCTCCGCCTCCGCCTCCGCCTCCGCCTCCGCCTCCGCCTCCGCCTCCGCCTCCGTCTCAGAGCGAAGATTACCAGGTTTTAACGATTCATTCTATTTAGTAAAACGTCTCGGTCTTCAAAAGACAGACAGATGAAATGCATTTAGTGGCAACACAAAGCCAAGAAATGCGGCCGGCAGCAGTGGAACAGATTGAAAGTGTCATAGAACGAACTCAACGAACTTCAACGTTTCGTTTGAATTTTTTGTCTCAGTTTTAAAGCTGCACTAACGGACATTCCTATTCAAACACTGGCTGAAATGACTTCCTGTGAAGTGAGCGGGGTCACTTGTGGTGACGGACGCACACCAAACTTTACTACCACCCAACTTTCGCAGTTCCCCTCGACTGTAAGTAGCACTGTAACATCCTTCAGCTCATTGTTTTGGTTTTTACCCGCATCTTTAATGTTTTTACACATCCTCCATGTAGGGATCTATTTTTTTGACACTCGTGCAGTGATATGATTTCTCAGTTTTGGTAGCGAAACAAAACCTTTTTTTTAGTACCTTATTTTGCAATATATATATTTTCTAAATGTTTTTTTTCGGGTGTTTGCGGAAAACAGAGGGTTTCAGGTTTGTTACACTTCTTTCCTGTTGCGCCTGCAACCTAATGATGATGTCATAGTATGCTGACCAGTTTTCTGTACTTGGTGCTGTGGCGAAAGTTTGGTCCTAAGATTCAACACCCTTGTACCAGATGACGCGCGCTCCGCCTCATCTCACCTTGGAGGCCCGCCTCTCGTTCTTTATGGCCTGCATCATCCCCCGTCGCCCGTGGCAACCCGACGCTGCGCCCGGGCCCCGCGGCCGGCGAGCTGAGCTGGGACGCCACCTCGGAGCCCGGCATGATGCCGATGCTGTCCGACGCGGAGGCGCTGAGCAGGATGCCGGGCTCGGCCCCTCTCAGGCAGCTCAGGGTGTTTCGCCTGCTCTGGGGGGGCGGGGGCTTCAACTCTGCGGCGGGGGGCAAAAAGGGGTATCAGGGATCTATATTACCTCACCATGAAACTGGTTGCGGTTTACGTTAGAGGAGATATAAATGCTGTTAAATCCGTTTCTTGAACGCTCTCCAAACAACACTAATAGACTTGGCTTGACCATTTCAGGGATCAGTGCCAGAAACGACCACAAATTTAACAGTAACAAACCCTGGTATCTATAGCGGTTTATGACAATGGATAATTTCACATATTTACTAGAAATTCTTAAATCAAAAACATTCAAATTGATGTTTTTTACTGTCGACGTGAACAGGCCAAAACCCGGTCGGTGTTCACCTTGCGAGTCTGGCGGCGCGAGCATGCTGATCCGAGGAAGGTGGAAGGCGCTGGGCGGAGGCTGCAGCGTATTCGTCATCGCCGGCGCGTGCAAAGGCTGCTGGGAGGAAGTCTGTGCCTCGTACAGGAAGACGGTGGCCTGCCTCTGGAGCACCTGCGGAAGAGGGGGATGGAAAGGGAGCAAAGGAAATGACGAAGAGGAAGAAGCGAAGCGAGGACGTCAGGGCGGAAGGCACGGACCCGGGCGCGTCTACCTGTATGGTGAGGCAGTACGTCACCACCATGATGACCAGCGGGATGAAGAAGGCCACGAAGGAGCCGATCAGCATGAAGCGTTCCTCGTTGAGGACGCAGCTGCCGTTGACGAAGACCTTGTCCTCGTTGCGGAGGCCGATGACGGGGATAGGCATCGACACGCCTGGGGAGACCGGGAGAAGGGGGTCGGGATCAGTTTTTCGGCCTCTGTCGGGGGGGGTTCGCTTCACTTCGAGCGACGAGCTTCCCCTCAGTTTATTTTAAACACTTCCTGTGTCCCACAGGCTTCTTTATTTTTGTAGCACTTTACACCGAAGGTTGGGAATAACAAGAAAACAACGCGGTAATTTTGATAAAATTATGAAAATTTCCAGGCTTTAATTCTCTTTTTAGGTTCCTACAGATCCGGAGTCTTAATGGTTTGACACTTGACCCCCCATGGTTCCTCGGGTTCCTCGGGTTCCTCTCTCCACTGCCTTGTGAGACACTATGGTCCATTAACGCTAAACTCAAAAAAATCAAGGGCTTTATTTAGTTTGCAGTCTGATGTTTAGTGAATATATTCATCATAAGTTTGTCAGCTTTTTCTAAGTGCCTGTCCCAAGGTGGTTTGTGCACCGATGCCGTGACTCTGCAAAGAGCTGGAACTGACTCGTGGTCAGAGGACGTGAGGCTAATGACGCGCTCAGAAAGCTGTGTGTGTGTGCAAGTGTCATTACGTGTGTGTGTGTGTGTGTGTGTGTGTGTGTGTGTGTGTGTGTGTGTGTGGTTGAACGTGTTAAGACACGGAAGCTCTGCAGGGTCTTAAAGGGCACAAAACAACATCAACAGAAGCCGGAGGTCAGTCGGACATTGGGGGGGGGGTTTAAAAGTCACTCGGTCCGTCAACACTTTCTTTAGAGGAAAGGCACAACACACACACATGCACACACACACACACACAACAAACTCATTGCCTCAGACTATTACAGAGCTGAAAAGAAAGAGGAGAAAACGGGGAAGGGAAACCAAGCAGCCGGGAAGGTTTGAGCCAGGACAAACAGGACATCAGAGTTAACTAAATCCTTCTTCCATCTGCTGTGAGGATCAGGCCAAACGATCAAAAGCTCCAGAGCCACTGCTATATGGACCTTTTTATGCCCTTTGTGTTTCGGTGAACTGACCCTTTAAGGCTCTTTCATGAGTCATATCGACAAAAAATCTCATCTCAGTTTTTTAAATTTTGTTTTCATACATTTTGCTACAATTCCACTCGACAGCATGAGCATAAGCTGCACATTCGTGCGAAATCTGGGCCTGATTGATCCAATGTAAACTACTGGATTATTAATCTAGGATTTTATTTTGAAATTATGCTTCTGACAGTTTCTGTGTGAGACGGAGCCGGCGTCGGTCAGCGACGTGTGATGCAGTCTGACCTATGGATATGGTCCAGACGGCGGCGATCTTCATCATGGCCTTGGTTCTGGAGTTGAAGCGGCTGTGCTCGATGGGGTTGCGGATGGCGACGTACCGGTCCAGGGAGATGGCGCACAGGTGCATGATGGAGGCGGTGGAGAACAGCACGTCCAGGTAGATCCAGATGGGGCACAGGGTGCTGGGCAGGGGCCAGGCGTAGTCTGGAAGGAAGGGGGGGTGGGTCAGAAGAGAAACCACGCGTGATCAACGGGCGAACCAACCAAACCAACCGAACCAACCGAACCAACCGAACCAACCGAACCAACCGAACCTTTAGGCTGTAGGTTAAGTAAAGGTCGAGATTAGATCATTAATTTACACATAAAACGTTGCCAGGAGGAAGGTAAAGCTCCGGTTCAGATGCTGTTTACGAACGACGTACGAAGAATAAGAGACAAAAGCGTCTCCTGTGTCTTTGGTTTTGTGTGTGTGTATGTGTTCATGCACGATTGTGTGTGTGTGTGTGTGTGTGTGTGTGTGTGTGTGTGTGTGCGCGATTGTGTCCTTGTCGCCTATTTTGTGAGACTCGGTGGTTTGATGTATCCTGCAGAAAAAAGAAAAACGTAACAAAACGTAACAAAAACAAAAAACCCTGACAAGACTAAGAGGGATTTGACAAATGAGGAACATCAATAACAATGTTCATTGTTCTGAAACCACACTGGGAAAAGTGGAGTCATTAAATGAGATTCAACACTATACATACGTGATATATTGGATATAGTTTTTATATATATTATATACAAAATATATTTTTAAAAGGATAAAATATGTCCTTCTGCATTCTTGTGGGAATTTTTTGACACATGTCTGTCAGAAGAGATAGAAAACCTCCCCCCGCACAAATCACGAAGACGTGGACTGTCCAAGGTCTTCGCACCTCTTTATTTACCGGGAAACATTTTGATCCAGCAAGAACCAGCTGCCGAGGAGAATTTAACTCGGTGGTTGGTAAAAAGCAGAGAGAAATCCTTGTTTTTGGAGGAAAGCGTTGTCTATTTACTACACAAAGTGTTCCGGTGGTGAGCCTCAGGCAGCTACAGCTTTATTTATCTGAAGAGGAAAAATACAAAACAACAAAAGACTAAAAGACAAACAACAAAGCCTTTATCTTTTCAGTTTTGGGGAAAATTCATCATTTGTTCCAACACTCTCCAAAGTTAACAGATGCATAAATGCTACAAGTGAATAAGCAGATTCAAGCGATCAGTTAACGTGACCGAGCAGAAGTAAAAATACGTCATTAGAGACGACTTTATATCTGGTCACTTCCGTCTTCGAGCCAAACGTTACGTAAAAATCAAACATCTCTCCTGCCGAGAGTTTTGTGGAGCTAAATGTTGGCTCTTCTTCTTTTTCCCCGACGCCGTATCGATCCCCAGGGGGTTAACCACCCACCACCTCAGGGAGGTTAAAGGTCGTGGCTTGTGACAACGTTAAAGTCTGTGGAGCTGGTAGTGAGTCAGTGTTGTGCCCGGCAGGGTGAACGGTTTGGGTCACAAAAACACTTTCTCCTTTTTCTTTCTTGGCGCTTGGACAGAAATACAACTTTAGCATTTCGGCAGAGACCGGATGAGGTTCGTATAATCAGCGGTCCGATCTTTGCTAGAATTAATTAGCTTGATCGGCGCGACGGTTAGAACGATGCCCCGGCGCTAATCTGGGAGTCGCACTGGAGGAAAGGAAGATATTCAAGCACGCGGCTGTTGCAGAAATTAAAAAAAAAAAAAAAAAGGAGCCAGAGGTCAAGTAAAATTGCCCAGAAATCTGAATATACAGCCGCAAGCAGGCGTGACGCGAATGCACCATTACGTTTGCCCGTGGTCCGTGTCAGAGCAGGACTCACGCTCATTAACGTGGTGTTTTTATTGTCTTTTCATGCCCCCTCCCAACTCCCCTGTTGGCGCTATATATAATTCATGTCCATGTTTCAATTGGCAGTTAACTGCGAAAACGGAGGATAAAGGTTAAAAGGGAAAAGAAAAAGAAGACTCAGAGCGTGCGATCGCTCTGCGAAGGAGGATCCGCTGAGACAGACGCGGTTCTCCTAAAGGTTGTCCTGTCCAGAACGATGAGAAAACAAAAAGGGAAACGCGCCGCCGGAGAACATCAGAGGGGACCGACTGGGCTTCTCCGCACCTCGGCTCTGTTTTGTTTTCCAGATGTGTCGGCGCCCTAAAGAGGACATATTCTATAAAAGTCCGCCGCCGCCGTCTTTCCACGCCTGCGGCTCTTTTCATGAGCAGTTCTTTCTCCGCGGAGGACAGGACCTGCAGCCACGGAGAGACGCGCGCACACACACACACACACACACACATACAGACACATACACACACACACAAGCATGCCTGCACACACACACACACACACAAACACACACACACACACACACACAAACACACACAAACACACAAACACACACACACACACACACACACAAACACACACAAACACACACACAAAGACATAAACACGTACACACATACACACACCCAAGCATGCACACACATACAAGCGCACACGCACGCACACAAAGACATAAACACATAAACACATGCACACATACACATGCACACATCTACACTCACTCACACACACACACACACACACACACATGCACACACACACACACACACACAAACAGGGTCACAAATGCTCCTCAGTTTCATCCGTTTGTATGTGGAGTGAATCGTGCTTTTTCATACCCGCACGTGTGTGTGTGTGTGTGTTAGTTTGCATGTGTGTGTGCGCGTGCGTGTGCGATGAGTGGGAGGCAGCTTGCATAACTTTTCAGAGGTCAAACACCTATTGGGGGCAATGCATGACACACACTCTACACACACTCTACACACACACACCCCCTACACGCACACACACCCACGCGCGCGCACACACAAGGTGTTACTCAGCTGGCTGGCGGCGGCGCTTGGTCGTTCTGGCAAATACAGCGAGAGAAACAAATCTACTCTGATTCAGCTCAAACGCCCTCTGTCAGCTTAACGTAACGGTTTCCTCAGTAGGTTCTTTTTCGGTCACTTTTCCAGAGGCGAAGCGTCGATTCGTCCCCAACCTGCTCGTTCAGCCTGACGTCACGTCACGTTGATCGCTGTTAAATTAGATCTGAGCGAAATCCTGGTTTTCACAGATCGAGTTTTCCGACCCCTGTGACCCTCGGTACGTTCAGAGAGAGAGGGAGAGAGAGAGAGAGTAGCGGCATCGAGAAAACGGAGGCGAACCTTTACGTGACGGTTTCGTTCGTTCGTAGCCGGGATCATACTGCACAGGTGCCCCGGGCGGAGACAGACGGCCCCGGGCGGAGACAGTGGACTCCGGGGGTTATGGAAGCACCGCGGCTAAGACGGTTCGGGGTTCGCTTAAGGTGCTGCCGAGGTGAGGGCAACCAACGTCGGGGGGGGGGGCACTTTGGGGCTCGGCATCTTGCCCCAGGGCACTTCGACCCGGGGACCGGAGGAGCCGGGGACCTGGCAACCCGCCCCCCGAGCCACAAAAAAACAAAAGTCATACACATCCCCGGTTGAAGGGTTTTCAATTTGGATGCTTCTATCTGTGAAGTCGAATGAGTCCAGGTTGTTTCTGCTCTAGTACGGATTTATTTTTGAGGGTGAAGGAATCCACCCGCCACCGCAAACAACTCGGCGCCATTCAATTTACTGCCCTTCTTATCTCTCCCTCTCTCTCTCTCTCTGGTTGTACATTATATCTCAGCCCCTCTCGCCCCGTGACGAGCTCATGTTCCTCTTCCAGGTTCATTAAAGCCGAGATGACACTTCTCATATTGAGCCACTGTCAGGGAAGAAATGGTCGACCTTTGTGTGTGTGTGTGTTAGTTTGTACCTTTGTGTTTTGTCAGTGTGTGTGTGTGTGTGTGTGTGTGTTTTCCATATCTGCACTCTATGCAGAGAGATCGCCGTCGTCGATAACTTTGATTGATCCTACTCCTGCTCCGATCGAGCGTATAAGATCCCCTCACCCTCTGTGCTCTTCTTGTCTCTGCTCCCTTTCCTCGCCCTGTCTTACGCTGCGCTCTTATTTTGACACATCCTGTCCCCGTCCCATTCACGACCTGCGCTTGTTTATCCGTTTACGTTTGGCGGCGAGATCGGAGGCCAGATACCGTCTGTTCTTTGTTTATTTTGTTTTTTTTGTTCGTGTCACGACTGCAGCAAATTAGCGAATTCCTCGCCTCATAAGTTATCGTTGCTTTATTATCTCCCGCGTTTTATCTGCATGCAAACAAAGCCTATCTAATCTATATGACACTAATTTGAAATATTACCATATTCCTCTGTGTTCATGCCAAGATCGCAAGCGGAGTAATTGGAAGATGTCAAATTAGTGTCGAACAGCACAAACGGGAATTCGGGAAAGTTGAGCCATTATCCGTGTAAACCAAACTGCCCGGACGCTCTTTCCTTACTCAGGATCAAGCGTGTAATTCCTCATGTTCCTTGGTCCGTCAGAGAGCAGGAAAAATATTAACAAAAAATCCTGTCTGACCTTTATGCAAGGATTCGAAATGAGTTAACATCTGGGCTCTGCGAGCAGAGATCTGCCATTTAATGAGCAGGATATTTCAGAATCTATCTAGAGATGTCTCCTATAACACTGATATATATCAGATATTATAACACTTTTACCCCAGAAACCGAGGACTTCCTGGCTAAATATGGTTTAAGCAGACTTTCCTACCAGACCTCAATCACAGTACCGTTACACTATAAAAAGGAAAAATATTCAACAGTGGTCTATGAGAGGTTTAGGGGAGCAGTGACGCCGTTTGGTGGTAAAAGAGGACGGACGAACGATGTCCTTCGTCGTTTAAGGAGGCAAATGAAGAGTGTCAAAAAAACAACCCAGGAGGAAGATGTTGCTGGATGAAGCTGCACTGATCAGACATTTACCTCCTTTTACAGAGAAAAGGACGAACAACTATCGTCATCAAGAGCCGTAGATGTCGTTTTGCTTTACTTGTTTCTGACGCCTTTGTCAAAAACAAAAACAAAACGTGAGCAAACACCGGTCTTGACTCGAGGACATTCTCATTATAAATCAACCCGCAAACCTTTCGTACTCCGCTCGTACCAGGATTCGGCGTCTGAGGAAAGGGAGAGAATCAGGCAGTTTGTCCCGCCCACATCAGACACCATGTGGATTATTGGGACACTGAAGCATCGGTGATCAAACAAAACCCAAACAAATTCCGACTAGAAACACTGACCTTTAATTTCTGTCCATGTCTGTGTTCATGGGCTTCTTTGTGTTTTTTTTTTGCAGGAATCTTAACAACTTTGGCCATTTGGGCTTTTCTCAACCATTTTTTTCCCCAACATTTATATGCAACGCAAGACACAACAAGGTTATATGAACGAGGATGTGTGTGTGTGTGTGTGTGTGTGTGTGTGTGTGTGTGTGTGTGTGCACACACCCGTGTGTGTGTTAGTCTGGTCTATCGCTGTGGGGGATCAATGCAGTCAAGCACCAGTCTGACAAATAACAGACTGGTGGTAACTGCAACTATAGATCCGGGACCTATTTAAGTGTGTGTGATGAGCATCCGTGTGTGTGTGTGTGTGTGTGCGCGTGTGTGTGTGCGGTTAGTCTTCCTGATGGCTGAAGATACAGAGGAGCTTCAGGAAGAAAGGACTTAAGGCGGAAGGAAGAAGAACGATTACATCTGTGGATCCACATCTGGATAGTTTTTTTTTTATAGCGTCGTAAGTCACGGTTCATTTCAGCAGTGATTGATCTGTTGACCTCATAATGTTTGAGGGTCTTACAGGAGATGTCCTCGAAAAAGAAGAGTCAAAAACGAAGCAACAGAGGCCGAGACATTCTGACCGTTAGGCCCTAGCATGGGTCAATCTCCAGAGGCACTCAATACTACATCCCCCACGATGCAGCTGGGGTGTTTGGGGCTGAACGAAGCGAGTTTACCAGACCTCTGTGACCCGGCTCCTCATCTCAGCTGGAAGCCAGAAGCTCAGAGCTGCATTGGCCACTGCGGGCACATCGCAGAAGAAGCTCTGTGTAAACTCTTGGGGGGTTGAGTTGAATCGTGGGTAACGTAGGCACAAAGATTTTGACAGGGGAGAAGGAAAAAAGGTGGAATTAAAAAAAAAAAAAAAAAGAGACAGCATCTCCGGTTGTGCCGTTCCGATTTTGATCCTTTTCGTTTTAAACTGACGGCAAAAGGGAAATCAGTGGCGGTTCTTTTAAGTCTCAAGCTCGAACTGTCAACACATGATATCATCAGGGTTATTTTTTTCCTTCGAACCGTGGAAAAACTCCCACCTTCTCATTTTTGGGGAGTTTTTTTTGGTCCTGTCACGATAACGTCAACGCCTACTTTTCCGATTCCGCCTCTCCTCCTCTGTCACGCCGGTAAAGATGGAACGCGCTCGTCTGTCAGGAAGAAAAAAAACCAAACCAAACCAAAACAAAACAAAAAAACCCAACCAGAAAGGCTTCGGCCTGGACGCCGGCGCCGTTGGCGTCCAGGCCTCGTTGATCCGAACGTTTCTCCCCGCGAGAGACGAAGGGAGCCGTGCGTGACACCGGCTGTTAAGCGAGGAGACACCTCGCATCAGCATCACTGTCGAGGTGCACGAAGGAAGAAAGAAAAAAAGAAAAATCTCGACTGAGTCAGATCGTGAATCACCGACTGACTCTAATTATATAATTTCCCTAATTTGTTGGCCTGTCATGATGAAAAGCCGCGTCCGCTCCGTTATCCTAGACCCCGACGTAATCACACATCACACCTGTGCCGCCCGACGGAACGTAGACTAACATTGGATCAAGTTAACCTCAGATTACACAGTGTCTGACATAAATTATATTTTTTCCACATCTGTTTGGATTTGGCTATAATTAATATTTTTGTGCAGTGCATCAAATAACTATAATATGAAAGCTCATATGTGAGCTTGCCTGGAAATTTTGGAATAAGACCTTAATGAAAATATTTCATTTTTAAGCTGATTTTATTCTACTGTATACTATATATATATATATATATATATATACTATATATATTACTATATGTAATATACTATATATATTATGAGCTTTCAGGAGTATTTTAGTATCTTTCAACTCACTGTTTTGGTTTTAAGGACCACAACTTAACTGTGCCGGTTCAACAAAATAACCAATTAGCATTGCTTTTGGTGGCAGTGGGCTCCTGTTTTTGGCCAAGAAAAGCTCCAATAAACTACTGTACATTACCTGCTCAGCCCCAAACAATGGACGGACAAAGGTGGGGACTGGTCGTCAACACTGAATTGACCACTGGATGCAGCTTTGATTCAAAATCATAAGGGCTTGACACTAGAAAAGACTTAACTTACTCCCTAAACACAAAAAACCATAAAAGTCTAAAACTTTGACCTGCTAAAATTCCAGATCAATAAAAGAATGTACCTTTTAAAATACACTGTCCCATCAGTGGATAGTTTAGCCTTGGTAACACTACTTCAGGTGTGTTTTGAAACATCCTGGATGGATTACACCTCGTCTCAAAGCAGTAAGGCTCCCGACTCTACCTGTGGCAAGAGCCCATTTTAGTATCGCGGCAAACTGGTATGACAGGAATCAGTGTTGGTGTTTGCAGAAATGTCACAGGCTTAAAACTACTAGATACGTGCGGGAGAAAGCACGCAGGGTTCTTGGAAGTCAGCGATGTGGGCGCTGACAGGGAAAACTGCCACCGAAGAACTGCAAAGGGTAGAGCCTGTTAGTACGCAGCTCTGCAAAAGCTTTCCTCATTACTACCGGCTCGGCGATCAGCCCTGTGATGGTGACATTTGCAGGCACAGGGTAAGGAAATGCACCTCTCCTTTTGTGGTGCTAAAGTGGAGACCCGGGTGAAATGTTAGCGGAAGACGGCCTCTCTCTTGAATGTTTTCACAACACGCAGCCTGCAACAAAACATCCCGTCCCGCCATCCTGGTACGCTGGCGTGGGCGTTCACGCAGAATCCGGGCACGGATGTTGTAAGCAAGAATGGCAGTTAATGGCTGGTATGATACTACAATTAGTATGTTGCCCCCCCGCCCCTCACCCGGCTTCTGATTCACTCACAAAATAATAATCGTTTTGATAATTGTGCTGAAAAAATGTTCTAAAATAATAGCAAGGCGCACGTCACAGTGTGCTGGCAACAGCTGCCGAGGGTCAGGGGTAGAAGCCTGCAGTGAAGATGGTTTAGGTATCGGACCATTTTTTTTCTTACCGTAGGGAATGGAGAGTTCGCCCGTAGACCCATCAGGTAAGTCTTCGCACGCGAGTGTGTAAAACTAGTCCCTACCATGCAACTCAAGGAAAGAATGCACAGCAAATTGATCTTATGGTTGACACTGCACGTGGAAACATCTGGACCTTCTCTTTGACTTTCCAGCCGTTAACACCTGAGGATTACTGTGGTACATTAACACTAGCCCTTTAGATTTGGTGTTTGTTGCTCATTCAAACTCTGAGCGTCCTCAAACTTTACACCTTATAGAGGTGATTTTTGTTACTCACCATAGAGGATGTTGATCAGGGAGATCGGCATGACCAGGATGCCCACGAGCATATCCGCCACAGCCAGCGACCTCAGGAAGAAGTTGGTGGCGTTTTGGAGCTTCTTCTCCAGCGACACCGCCAGGATCACCAGGATGTTGCCGCCAATCGTCAGCGCGATGATGACGAGTATAAGCAGCGCCGGCCAGTTTTTCTCTTTGATCACCGCCTTGGTGACAGACTCCTGGGTAAAGTTGTCCAGACCTGCACTCATGGCCGCCGCGCCACCACCTCCCACGCTCCCCCACGGCAGGGTTTGGTTGAGATCCAGCGGGCTGTTGCTCGGCCAAGACACCCGACCTCCGACCTCCAGGGAGGAGGTGGTGGTGGTGCTGAACCCACCGAGGAGAGCCCTTGCTGGTGCACCCATCCCAAAGTGAGACTCTTACCCTAATGGAGGTTGAAGGAGGATGGGCTCCTCTGGTTTTAATTCACCTTCTTCACCAGTCAAGGAAAGAAGAAGGTGGAGAGAATAGATTAACTGACCATTGACCCTAACTCTAACCTATGTGAAGAATTAAATCAGCTTAATCAAAACCATTCACACCATTAAAAAAAGGACAGATTGATGAAAAAGGGATCTAGGGGAAGGGGACAAAACAGGAAGGGCACAACTTGGGGGAAAGGGAATGACGGGAATGGGTAAGAGGGCATGGGGGGGGGCAAGCTACAAGTGTTCTGGAGTCGTATTCCAGTAAAGTCTTGCTAACTACAAACGGCCTCCAATTGTTCACTGAGGGTTGAATCTCCCGTTTCTTGCCAGTAAAGCATTGGCGACGAGTTCTCAAGGCCTAGGTTTAGACCAAAAACGTCCTGCGGTGCCTCTTGATGTTTGGTCACATCAACCTCGTGATATAACCAGGAGACTAAGAGTCCATAATAAAGAGCTCAACACTGAACTGCTCACATCCATGCCTGCTGCCTGCCGCGTCCACCCGTCCAGAGCCCTGATGAATAGCTCTAGTTTGAATATCTGTATCCGGCTGTAAATTTCCCCGGTGCGGTTGGCTGCGTCCACGGTGTTGCAAGTGGCTTCTCTTCTTCCAGGTCTAAGTTGAGGGTCAGGTTTGTCCTGGGGAAGGAAGCAACAACAACAACAAAGAAAGAGATCAGATCATTTCTTTTGAGCTAACGATTTGCACTTATGTCAATCAATCAATCCCTCTTTCCTCTCTTGCATTGTCCTGACTGTCCATATTCGTATCTTGCAGTTCCCTCTACATCTTTGTCGATCTTTCCAGCCGTCTTTCCTTCCATTTAACCTCCTTCACTATTTTCAATCGTGCCTTTGAATTTTTCCATCTTTCCTCTGTTACCTCTTTGGATCCCTAGCCCCCATATGCATCTTCCACGGCTTTCCTTTGTTCCTGCCCACTGACTTCCCCTTTCTGCTTCCTTAAATCTTCCCCTCCGCCGTTCCTGCCTTTCTTCCTCCGTCTCCAGCCATCCATCGACCCACCCACTCAACTCTTCTTCTCTCCCCATTTTCTCACTGCTGTTTGCCTCGTCATACCTCTGACTAATTTACGACATCGTCTGTAATCCTAATAAAAGTCTTGCAGAGGGGACGGTTACCAGTGTCTCACATCATGGTCATTTAAAACAAACGGACAGAGGTAGAATGACACAGTGTTTATTCTCTGATTGTGCAGAATGTGGTGCCAGGGGAGCAGAAGTACTGGTTTGTCCTCTTTTATTTACCCTTAGCACTCCGACGGCTTAGTGATTAAACACCTCATAAATGACTCCAGGGAAAGGCTGAAGAATGTGTGTGGGTGTGTGTGTGTGTATGGGTGTGTGAACATACAGTATCTCCTTGTGTGTAAGACACAGTAAGGCAGCGCGAGAGTGAAAACCAATGAGAATTTTTTCTTTCTTTTTTTTAGGACGTGTGGGCGCATGTTTAAGAATGGAAAGTGAAAGGGTGTGTGTGTGTGTGTGTGTGTGTGTGTGTGTGGGCTTCGTTGTGTGGGCTTGTGTGTGTCTGTCTGTGTGTGTGTGTGTGTTTGTGTGATCGAGATCCAGACAAACCCTCAGCTGTGATAGTACAATGAGCATTGAGAATTATGGTAAGTAAAGCAGGACAGATTGATTTTGTGTGTGAGTGTGTTGGTGTGTGTGTGTGTGTGTGTGTTGCTGTGTGTATTCATCTTTCACTCATTGCCATAAGCACAATGATGAAAACCTTTCGCTCTGCATATCTTCAGTGTGTGTGGGCGTGTGAACATCTGAATTGTTTAACGTGAATCCATTGTATCTCAGTATGTGTGAGCATTCTCGTCCGTGTCTACTCTGCTTTTCTTTGTGCAAATGAATGCGTTTGCATGAACCCAGGTGCGATTGTACATAATAGTTCATTTAGATTGCTTGTGTGTGTGTGTGTGTGTGTGTGTGTGTGTCTGTGTGTGTCTGTGTGTGTGGGCGGCTGCATTGAAAACAATTCGCCGCCTGATCCGTGTCCTTCATGTTTAAAGGAACAGTTTGATTTTACTTTTTTTTTTTTTTCTAATTCGGAAATGCACCTATTCCCCATTCAAGAGTCGAATGAGACGATCAGTGGCCCTTTGGCGTCGAAACTGGTCCTTCTGCTTGGAACTTTCAGCGTTTCTCCTGGTTGCAAACTGAAATCCGCCGTTCACATTGTTCTTACTCTTCACTTATTTATATTAACAGCGGCGTCCGACTGGTCGGATGAGGGAAGACGGCACCGTGATGCGACACACTGTTCACTCGCCGTAGAAGAAAATTAGAAATTCGCTGGAGATAAACTTTTTGTTTAAAGGAACCAAATTAGAACAAAATCTCGATATTACTCATGAGTGTCATTTAAAACCTTGTCTCCTCATAATGTTCCAGCAAGTTATTTCAAATAACTTCCAATAAAAGCAACTTTGTGCTAGAAAATGACACAAAACTCCTTAAGAAAACCAAAAACCAAATTCTACGTTTTACACTTCTTCTTGTAAATGGACTGAACAAGCAAGTGCAACTTGTTGAGTAATCAGCTTTGAAGGTGTTGATATGTGCACGTTTGAACTTTGCAGGGAACCGGCCCAGTCATTGATTGCAGGTTGATGAGGTTACTTTAGCCACCGTCTTCGGACGCTTTGCATTCGACCGCCTACCTTGACAGTCTGAGGAAAAAAATTAGAAAATAGATAAATAAACGATGCCGCAGCGCTTCCACCTTTGCCCTCTCATTTTTTCTAGTCAGGAAAAACACAAGTAATCCGCGGGATTAAGCGCGGAGGTCCATCCTTGAACCCCGGGAATAAACCGCGATGCCGTGGTAAATATTTGACTGATGAGTTCAACGTGCTCAGCATGGGGCTGTGAGATACAGCCCGAAAGCTCCGAGAATACCTATGTAAGTAAACCTTGAGTTTAGAGTTGTGGTGGTTCTTTTTTTTTCTTGCCAGGCTTCAGTCCGACATTGCCGCCATTACCTTAACCTCAAAAAAAAAAAAAAAAGAAAAATCCACAACAAACCTTCTTTCTGCCGGCGGGGAGCCGAGGGTATAGTCAGATGTGTCGATAGCCATTTAGCTGAGGCCACGGGATTCATCACCCCGCTTCTGCCTTGCCCACGCCGAAAAGCGGCAGACGTGAAGTCAATAAAAACACCAGAGCGGTGGTCTCTGGAAGCTGTGGCCTTCAATGAGGCTGTCGTATCCAGGGACACTTAATGATGGCAAACAACTTTAGAATAAGCTGCGGGCTGAGAATCGGCTTTAAATATTTAAAAAAAAGCAGAGCAGGGAGGAAGCAGTGTAAACAACTTTAAATAAGAGCGGACAAGGAGGAAATATGTGTGTGTGGAGTGTATGCACAAATTGGAATAGGCATGTGTGTGTGTGTGTGTGTGTGTGTGTGTGCAATAGGCAGGCCCTTTTCCTATCTCCTCCCCCTCAGGGAGAGTATCAGCATAGTTCAGAGGATACTAAACAGCACCGCAGGCGAGTCATTTATCCGGTCTGATAAAGCAGCAAGTACATTACGGGGGGGGGTTAGACGGAGAAGGGACATGGGGAGATTAAGGGAAAAAGGGGATGGAGGGGAGGGGAAACAAGCTGAGAGGGAGGTAGAGCTGGAGAGAAATTTTTACAGATAATAAGAAACGGAACCAGTCTCTCGACTGAAACTTGTTATTCTGACTTCAGTTTTCTTTTCCCCGTCAGACAGAGGAACGTGGGAACAGCTGGAGGTTCACGAGGGATCCGGCCGCCGGAGCCAGAGCCGAGGAGAAAGGCGTCTCGGTCTCGGTCTCGGCCTCGGCCTCGGTCTCAGTCTCGGTCTCGGTCTCCGCCTCCGTCGTCGGTCTCAGTCTCGGCCTCAGTCTCGGTCTCAGTCTCGGTCTCAGTCTCGGTCTCAGTCTCGGTCTCGGTCTCGGTCTCGGTCTCGGTCTCAGTCTCGGTCTCAGTCTCGGTCTCAGTCTCGGTCTCGGTCTCGGTCTCAGTCTCGGTCTCAGTCTCGGTCTCAGTCTCGGTCTCAGTCTCGGTCTCGGTCTCGGTCTCAGTCTCGGTCTCAGTCTCGGTCTCAGTCTCGGTCTCAGTCTCGGTCTCAGTCTCGGTCTCAGTCTCGGTCTCAGTCTCGGTCTCAGTCTCGGTCTCAGTCTCGGTCTCAGTCTCGGTCTCAGTCTCGGTCTCAGTCTCGGTCTCAGTCTCGGTCTCAGTCTCGGTCTCAGTCTCGGTCTCAGTCTCGGTCTCAGTCTCGGTCTCAGTCTCGGTCTCAGTCTCGGTCTCAGTCTCGGTCTCAGTCTCGGTCTCAGTCTCGGTCTCAGTCTCGGTCTCAGTCTCGGTCTCAGTCTCGGTCTCAGTCTCGGTCTCAGTCTCGGTCTCAGTCTCGGTCTCAGTCTCGGTCTCAGTCTCGGTCTCAGTCTCGGTCTCAGTCTCGGTCTCAGTCTCGGTCTCAGTCTCGGTCTCAGTCTCGGTCTCAGTCTCGGTCTCAGTCTCGGTCTCAGTCTCGGTCTCAGTCTCGGTCTCAGTCTCGGTCTCAGTCTCGGTCTCAGTCTCGGTCTCAGTCTCGGTCTCAGTCTCGGTCTCAGTCTCGGTCTCAGTCTCGGTCTCAGTCTCGGTCTCAGTCTCGGTCTCAGTCTCGGTCTCAGTCTCGGTCTCAGTCTCGGTCTCAGTCTCGGTCTCAGTCTCGGTCTCAGTCTCGGTCTCAGTCTCGGTCTCAGTCTCGGTCTCAGTCTCGGTCTCAGTCTCGGTCTCAGTCTCGGTCTCAGTCTCGGTCTCAGTCTCGGTCTCAGTCTCGGTCTCAGTCTCGGTCTCAGTCTCGGTCTCAGTCTCGGTCTCAGTCTCGGTCTCAGTCTCGGTCTCAGTCTCGGTCTCAGTCTCGGTCTCAGTCTCGGTCTCAGTCTCGGTCTCAGTCTCGGTCTCAGTCTCGGTCTCAGTCTCGGTCTCAGTCTCGGTCTCAGTCTCGGTCTCAGTCTCGGTCTCAGTCTCGGTCTCAGTCTCGGTCTCAGTCTCGGTCTCAGTCTCGGTCTCAGTCTCGGTCTCAGTCTCGGTCTCAGTCTCGGTCTCAGTCTCGGTCTCAGTCTCGGTCTCAGTCTCGGTCTCAGTCTCGGTCTCAGTCTCGGTCTCAGTCTCGGTCTCAGTCTCGGTCTCAGTCTCGGTCTCAGTCTCGGTCTCAGTCTCGGTCTCAGTCTCGGTCTCAGTCTCGGTCTCAGTCTCGGTCTCAGTCTCGGTCTCAGTCTCGGTCTCAGTCTCGGTCTCAGTCTCGGTCTCAGTCTCGGTCTCAGTCTCGGTCTCAGTCTCGGTCTCAGTCTCGGTCTCAGTCTCGGTCTCAGTCTCGGTCTCAGTCTCGGTCTCAGTCTCGGTCTCAGTCTCGGTCTCAGTCTCGGTCTCAGTCTCGGTCTCAGTCTCGGTCTCAGTCTCGGTCTCAGTCTCGGTCTCAGTCTCGGTCTCAGTCTCGGTCTCAGTCTCGGTCTCAGTCTCGGTCTCAGTCTCGGTCTCAGTCTCGGTCTCAGTCTCGGTCTCAGTCTCGGTCTCAGTCTCGGTCTCAGTCTCGGTCTCAGTCTCGGTCTCAGTCTCGGTCTCAGTCTCGGTCTCAGTCTCGGTCTCAGTCTCGGTCTCAGTCTCGGTCTCAGTCTCGGTCTCAGTCTCGGTCTCAGTCTCGGTCTCAGTCTCGGTCTCAGTCTCGGTCTCAGTCTCGGTCTCAGTCTCGGTCTCAGTCTCGGTCTCAGTCTCGGTCTCAGTCTCGGTCTCAGTCTCGGTCTCAGTCTCGGTCTCAGTCTCGGTCTCAGTCTCGGTCTCAGTCTCGGTCTCAGTCTCGGTCTCAGTCTCGGTCTCAGTCTCGGTCTCAGTCTCGGTCTCAGTCTCGGTCTCAGTCTCGGTCTCAGTCTCGGTCTCAGTCTCGGTCTCAGTCTCGGTCTCAGTCTCGGTCTCAGTCTCGGTCTCAGTCTCGGTCTCAGTCTCGGTCTCAGTCTCGGTCTCAGTCTCGGTCTCAGTCTCGGTCTCAGTCTCGGTCTCAGTCTCGGTCTCAGTCTCGGTCTCAGTCTCGGTCTCAGTCTCGGTCTCAGTCTCGGTCTCAGTCTCGGTCTCAGTCTCGGTCTCAGTCTCGGTCTCAGTCTCGGTCTCAGTCTCGGTCTCAGTCTCGGTCTCAGTCTCGGTCTCAGTCTCGGTCTCAGTCTCGGTCTCAGTCTCGGTCTCAGTCTCGGTCTCAGTCTCGGTCTCAGTCTCGGTCTCAGTCTCGGTCTCAGTCTCGGTCTCAGTCTCGGTCTCAGTCTCGGTCTCAGTCTCGGTCTCAGTCTCGGTCTCAGTCTCGGTCTCAGTCTCGGTCTCAGTCTCGGTCTCAGTCTCGGTCTCAGTCTCGGTCTCAGTCTCGGTCTCAGTCTCGGTCTCAGTCTCGGTCTCAGTCTCGGTCTCAGTCTCGGTCTCAGTCTCGGTCTCAGTCTCGGTCTCAGTCTCGGTCTCAGTCTCGGTCTCAGTCTCGGTCTCAGTCTCGGTCTCAGTCTCGGTCTCAGTCTCGGTCTCAGTCTCGGTCTCAGTCTCG
Organism: Istiophorus platypterus; assembly: GCA_016859345.1. Classification (NCBI taxonomy): domain Eukaryota; kingdom Metazoa; phylum Chordata; class Actinopteri; order Istiophoriformes; family Istiophoridae; genus Istiophorus; species Istiophorus platypterus. Next base: position 3,860,585 of record CM029132.1, on the reverse strand, counting down.
GTCTCAGTCTCGGTCTCAGTCTCGGTCTCAGTCTCGGTCTCAGTCTCGGTCTCAGTCTCGGTCTCAGTCTCGGTCTCAGTCTCGGTCTCAGTCTCGGTCTCAGTCTCGGTCTCAGTCTCGGTCTCAGTCTCGGTCTCAGTCTCGGTCTCAGTCTCGGTCTCAGTCTCGGTCTCAGTCTCGGTCTCAGTCTCGGTCTCAGTCTCGGTCTCAGTCTCGGTCTCAGTCTCGGTCTCAGTCTCGGTCTCAGTCTCGGTCTCAGTCTCGGTCTCAGTCTCGGTCTCAGTCTCGGTCTCAGTCTCGGTCTCAGTCTCGGTCTCAGTCTCGGTCTCAGTCTCGGTCTCAGTCTCGGTCTCAGTCTCGGTCTCAGTCTCGGTCTCAGTCTCGGTCTCAGTCTCGGTCTCAGTCTCGGTCTCAGTCTCGGTCTCAGTCTCGGTCTCAGTCTCGGTCTCAGTCTCGGTCTCAGTCTCGGTCTCAGTCTCGGTCTCAGTCTCGGTCTCAGTCTCGGTCTCAGTCTCGGTCTCAGTCTCGGTCTCAGTCTCGGTCTCAGTCTCGGTCTCAGTCTCGGTCTCAGTCTCGGTCTCAGTCTCGGTCTCAGTCTCGGTCTCAGTCTCGGTCTCAGTCTCGGTCTCAGTCTCGGTCTCAGTCTCGGTCTCAGTCTCGGTCTCAGTCTCGGTCTCAGTCTCGGTCTCAGTCTCGGTCTCAGTCTCGGTCTCAGTCTCGGTCTCAGTCTCGGTCTCAGTCTCGGTCTCAGTCTCGGTCTCAGTCTCGGTCTCAGTCTCGGTCTCAGTCTCGGTCTCAGTCTCGGTCTCAGTCTCGGTCTCAGTCTCGGTCTCAGTCTCGGTCTCAGTCTCGGTCTCAGTCTCGGTCTCAGTCTCGGTCTCAGTCTCGGTCTCAGTCTCGGTCTCAGTCTCGGTCTCAGTCTCGGTCTCAGTCTCGGTCTCAGTCTCGGTCTCAGTCTCGGTCTCAGTCTCGGTCTCAGTCTCGGTCTCAGTCTCGGTCTCAGTCTCGGTCTCAGTCTCGGTCTCAGTCTCGGTCTCAGTCTCGGTCTCAGTCTCGGTCTCAGTCTCGGTCTCAGTCTCGGTCTCAGTCTCGGTCTCAGTCTCGGTCTCAGTCTCGGTCTCAGTCTCGGTCTCAGTCTCGGTCTCAGTCTCGGTCTCAGTCTCGGTCTCAGTCTCGGTCTCAGTCTCGGTCTCAGTCTCGGTCTCAGTCTCGGTCTCAGTCTCGGTCTCAGTCTCGGTCTCAGTCTCGGTCTCAGTCTCGGTCTCAGTCTCGGTCTCAGTCTCGGTCTCAGTCTCGGTCTCAGTCTCGGTCTCAGTCTCGGTCTCAGTCTCGGTCTCAGTCTCGGTCTCAGTCTCGGTCTCAGTCTCGGTCTCAGTCTCGGTCTCAGTCTCGGTCTCAGCCTTTAATAAACACCGTTTCCCATAATCCCCAGGCGTTTGTTGGTTTAACGTCATGGCGAGTCCAGTATACTTCGAGTGATGTCATGGCTTTGGCTCTTTATCACATTTATATGTCATAGATCACAATGAATATGGGTTTGTTTTTTTTTATATTTCATTTGTTTCACTTAAACCGATGTCTCACTGCGTAGCATTATTTTGAAGCAATGCCTCCGTCAGCAGCCGATAATCCACCTGCCGGAGGAGTTGGAGAAACTTTTTTCTGATTATAGTTCAAGGGAAAATTCCTTTTTAGCAGAACCAACATACAGAAACTTGAAATCGATGTCTGCACCAGGGGGATCTGTAAATGCTGCTTCCAAATCATAACCCGATTCATCGGACGTTATTTTTGGCATGAAAATGTAAAGACATATTGTCGTAAATACAATTGAGGGATGTTGGCTTCAAAACCTGGATCTTCAGTTTTCACGTCTTTGTCTTGGCTGGCTACCATTCGGCATTGACGCTCGCCGAGTGTTCCCCACGTGCATGAAAAGTAAAATACTTCGCTTCAAGTCCAGCAGAACCCCCCCCCCAGGGAGACCCGGCGCTAGGCCAGAATTTCAAAGGGAAAGGGGTCGAGTCAGCTGACCGCGTGGCAGGTCGCCATCTTGGCTGAGCCTGGTACACTGGCGGCGGATCCGGAGATCCGGTCACTTACTTCCCCTCGCGTCCCGATCGATGTGCCTGGCCCCGGCCTCTGTTTCTCCCGTTACCGGCGGCGACCCTTCCCGGCGCTGCCTCTCCTCTCCTCTCTCTCTTCCGCCTCTTTGGCCCCTCGCTCGCCCGTCACTCCACACCTCCGGAGAAGGGGACCGGCATCACCCATCTGCCTGCGGGGGAGGAGGGAAAGGGGGGGTGCCGCTTTTGTGAAACGTTTCAGGCCAGGAAACGAGATAAAAGTGACTGAAGAAGCCCCCCCCCCCCACACACACACACACACACACACACACCTACAAGCCAAGGAACCTGTGGTGAGTAAACACACTCAGGAATCGTATGGTTGGATTAGATGAACCCGTAAATTTTTCTTCCCCGTTTGTGGCAGCAGGAAAAACTGGGACACAGCAGGAAAAATGAATCCGTTAGAAAAGTATAAAGAGGAAAAACTGAGCTTTTGTTACTTGGGGGATTATGTAAATGTCAAATATTGTCAAAAAAAACCCAAAACGTATGAACTTCGACTTTGCGAAGTGACAGAATCGAGACTTGGCGAGGCAAAGCGCTGAATGCTTAATGTACATGAAATTATTTTTCTGTAATTCCCTAAGAATTTCCAGGGAAGCTTCCGGGGAGAGTTCTGCTATTCTGTACAAGACTAGGGAAAATAAGTGTCCTTGAAGGGAACGGCTCAGTGTACACAAAGGAAACATTCATTTATTATTTCCTGGATTACTGGAAATTTCATTCCTCTTATGTTGAATGGTTTCTTGGTCTGTGGACAAGCTTTATATGTTTCCTCCTTAAAGTAATAATCCTCGAAACCTCACTTTTGATCCTATTTGTTGCCGTGCCGACGGCGTATGTTCTGCTTTGGCCTCGCAAGCGTATTCATCCTCCTCAACTACTTTCTCATACAGTGGTCGCCATCGGCGGCGGTGGCGGCGCCGCCCTCCCACGCTTGTAAGCGGACACATCTATGCTGCTATGGGAACCTCCGGCGTCGCCCAATTAACTGGGGAGGAAATCTCAAAGCTTGCGACCTTAAGGACTCTAATAATCTGAATTAATTAACTGTATAATAACTCTACTCGGTTGTTGTTTATGTTTATTTTCATGTGGCTGAAACAAACACTGCTCCGACTGAAGATGACACCTCAGCCAGCGGGGAGCGGATACAGCAGAAGGAAGTTTATTTAAGGGATGTAAAATTAATCATCTGTATTAAAAGCACGTTTGGCTCCGTAACGATGAGTAACACTTTCTTTTTAATGTTGTTTTTTGGTATTTTTGTTTTGTTTCTTTTTTTCTTTTTTGTCCTGAGACACAAAGTAAATCATTAACCGCTCTATTTGGATGAAAAAAGAAACACAGACAGGACACTTTAAACGATTTAGCTTTCAGATTATTCAGCCGATGAAAAGATGAAAAATGATTCAAAAAAAGAGAAATGTGCCCGGGGGGTGTTTCAACATAAAAGAGGTCCTGCTTAATGCAGTTTAATACAGCAAAGCAAATCCCATGTCACTAAACAGTAATTAAACATTAAACAGATTCATAAATGCAGTTGGAACGCGGGGTCATGCAGACGGTAGAAACGATTTGTATTAATTCCCCTCATAGCTTAAAGCGTACCAGACGGGAGGAACTAGAAAATAACCATAGATCCACTAAAGGACACTGACACAACCTCAGTAGAGATATACACAACATTAGAAAAATAGACATTCAAGAGACAACAACCTAAAGGAAAAAGCTAAATTTACAGGGTTATATATTCTACAGGTGATTGGAGGCTCATAAGCTTCACATTACTGCAGGTAAGTCTAATTAAAAGCTGTTTAACTGGTCAATTTGTGTAGTAACAACAGCCTCTTAACACGGCTTGTTGTGCGTGTCCAAACTTTCCTGCGTGAGAGTTGATTCATTTTCCAGAGGGGTGAGGCACGGAAGAAAGGGCATGAGGAGCAGAACAAACAAATAAACAAAAACAAAAACAACAACAAAAAGGAACTTTTATTCAAACAAAAAGCTAGGTACACTTCCTCCCCTGTGTTTTGATGTCGACCCCCCCACCACCACCTTCGTACCATAGTGGCCAAGGTTTCTTTGAGCCACATTACACACTAATTAGACCAGATTCATTTCATTTCTTTCAAATTACCGCACATATTGATTAGTGCATGATTTTTTATTATAGCACTGAAAGGAATAGTCTGACATTTTTGGAAATGTTCTTGTTTCACTTTCTTGAGGAAGCTAAGATAAAGATTATCCATCTCATGTCTTTGTCAATATGAGGCAACGGCAACATCCAGCTGTCTTATCTTAGCTTAGCATAAAGACTGAAAACAGGAGGGGGTGTGTGGGTGTGTGTGTGTGCGTAAAGGGGGGGGGGGGCTGTCAGCCCGGCTTTGTGCATAAGTACCAAAATCCACCTACCAGCCCTTTTAAAGCTGACTGTGTTTAAAGAGTCAAGCAAAGTTTATTATCTGCTGGATGATGTAAAAGGCCATTAACACAAAGCTGCAGCGCTAATGTGATACCACATAATCCCTCCATCTGTGAGTGTGTTTGTGTGGCATACGAGTGTGTGTCGGGGGGGGGGGGGGCTGGAAGGATGAGGGAAGAGGGAAGGAAGGAAGGATGGAAAGTTTGAAGGATGAGGAAGGAAGGATGGAAGGTTGTAAGATGGAAGGATGGACGTGCAGCTCTCATGTATATATCTGGCTGTTTCTGTGTTTGTTTGCATGTGTGTGTGTGTGTGCGTGTGTGTGTGTGTGTGTGTGTGTGTGTGTGTGTGTGTGTGTGTGTGTGTGTGTGTGTGTGTGTGTGTGCAGGTACATCGGAGTGTTGGAGGCATTAGAGAGAAGAGAGAGAGAAAAGAGAGGGGGGATCAAAGATTCAAAAGATGCAAATGACGGATGATGACAAAGCCAGAGAGGCAGTGAGAGAGCGAGGCAGGGATGAATGGATGCGAGGGAGAGAGAGAGGGAAGCATAGAAGAGGAATATTAAGAGAGGAATGTGACTTCACCACCGAGTTTCACCACTGTCACACCTTAAAACAGGGATGAGACTAATGGCTGAGGAAGGAGGGACATAGGGTGAGATTTAAAGAGGAAGGCCAAGACACAAGAGGACGCAGGAAGGAAGGAAGGAAGGAAGCCGGACGAGGAAGGAGACAGGGCAGGAAAGGAGGAAAGGAGGCAAACACTTCCTCCAACGCAAACGGATGAGCCGTGGTGAGGGCGCATCCCCTGGCCACGCGTTTCCGAGGTCGCGGATGAACTGATGTCTTAATGAGGGAAAGGAGAGCGGCGACGAGAGCGGCACAGCGTGGCGGGACACGGGCCCCGGGCCCCGGGCGGCTGCGCCTGCGGTCCCCCACCTGATCCGACAAAGACAGGTCGGTGTTTAATCGGCGCTCGCCAAGTTCGCGGGGCTGGTGCCATGGCCGCCAAAATATTTATTCTCAACACCGGAGGGAGGAAAAAAGGAGGGACGAGGGGATGAAGGGGTGAGGGGGGGGCGGATGGAAGGAACGGGGGGGGGTCCCTCAGGGTCGATAAGAGAGGTAAATGAGAGCGGAGCGTTTCTTCGCCACTGTTGGCGAAGGGACACACACTCGCAGAGAGGGAATGTATTATTGCTCGACCATGTGTTGCACACACACACACACACGCGTACACACACGCACACCTGACACACACACACACACACACACACACACACACACACACACACACACACACACACACACACACACACACACACACACACACACACACCCTCTGGCAGGAGAAACTCATTATGTTTTCTGAAAAGGCCTCTCAGCCATTAATCAGAAACAGGACTCCCCGTACATTTATCAGCCGGTATCATACACTCGACGGAGAGAGGGAGAGGGCGAGGGACATAGAGTTAGAGAGAGAGAGAGCGAGAGAGGGGATGAGTGAACGAAACGCAAAGACGTGTTAAGCGTACATGACACAGGAATCTTCGAGGCACCTTCCTGCCGAGAGAGATTAATTAAGCCGCAAACAGAAAGCGACAGGAGACGACTTACAGCTAAAATCAGAGACGGGGGGTGGGGGGGGGGGTCAAACAAAAAAACTAAACTAAACAAAACCAAGAGCCTAACGTCTTCGTGCTCCGGGGTCGACCGGGTCGCCGGCTCCGAAGAGGAAAACTGAAGGCAGTGATCCAACATGGTGGTTCCGGCACCTGGAGGCCCCCAGGAGCAGGGCGAGGACTCGAGTATCGGGGGGGTGGTGTCAGGGTCGTAGAAATGGATGAGGAGGAGAGGATGGTGTGTCTCGCTCCCTCTCGTCTTTCGTTGTTTTCACCTCCAACTCCACCTCCACCTTCGCCGTCACCGTCACCCCCACCTTGACCTTCACCTCCACCTTGACCTCCATCTTCACCTTCACCTTCACCTTCACTTTCACCTTTACTGTCACCTCCACCTTCACCTCCACCTCCACCTCCACCTTCACCGTCACCTCCACCACTTCACCTCCACCTCCACCTCCACCTTCACCGTCACCTCCTTGCACCTCCACCTCCACCTTCACCGTCACCTCCTCGCACCGTCACCGCTCCGGTTCTCCCATCGGGCCCCGGCGTGGCCGAGAGGACGCCCGACCAGAATAACTCGGGCGGCTGCGCGGGGCCTTGGAGTCTTTGCATTTTCGTTTCCTCTGCAGTAATTTATCAAAGTCTGTGCACGAATTGAAACTACTGAGTTCAAGCAAAGCAATCAGTACTTTTCCTGTTCTGTATTATGGAAGTAATAAAGGCAGCCCCCCCCCCCCCCGATGGGAACTACATTGTGTGTAACATTGTGGAAAATGAAAGAGACTGTTGGATGAGTTGATTTCACACCACTGGAAACATAAAAAGTAGAGAGAGACAGAGGGAAAGAAAGAGAGTGAAGGCGTGAGCCCGAAGGTAAAATATGTGTGTTTGTGTTTGTCGACGGCATCTGATGGTCGACGAGCGGAAATAAACACATCAGCGACAACGAACGTATCGCGAGAATGATCCAGAGCAAACGTGTCTTAGGTTTCAGACCCTAACGTCGTTTACAAGCGAAATCTGGGCTGCGTCGGTCCGAGGTTTCATCCGTGCGCGATCAAAGACGCCGTAGCTTTTCCGTTGGGCGGATCTGGTCTTGTTGTGGTCGCCGGTGAGGTGTCTGCGATGGGAGGTGGACGGTCGGGGGTAAAAACGAAGGAAGAAGAACAAAGTCTGAGGAAAACCTACCAAGAAACCCCACGGCGTCAAAGGAAGTTGCATCCCTGGCTAGCTGACATGAGTTTCAAATATAGACCCTTTTACAGGGGCAAACATTTTAAATCTTATCTGACAATCCTCATTGGTGCGTTTGTATTTGTTTCCATGGAGAAACAAGTGTTTCAGTATTAGTTGTATTCCTGTATGACAGGACAGGGAGGAGCTAATTTCGCTAGCCTGGCCAGCTTTCTCTGGTCGTTCACTTATTGGCATAACTTTTCGGTGTATTTCTATAAAATGTAAGTCCAAGTTAACATTGAACAGTATTTTGATCAGACACATCAGCCATATTCCATTACGCCCTTAATGGTCATATAATAGCAGGCTAATGGCGGCTTTGTCAGCTTGTTAGCTAAGTGAATGTTACACCTGGCGGTTAATGAGTTCAAATGGCGCCGATCGTCATCGGAGTGTAGCTGATGTTTTTCCACACACGCTGGTTTGCTCATTGAAAGGGCGAAACTTCACACAAGGTTAATGTGAAGTTAATCGATGACGGTTCAACCCTCATGGAGACTTAATGAATTTGCCATATGTTACACAATGCCCCCCCCCGCACACACACACACGCACACATACATATATAGATACACAGAAACACACACAGCCTGCACAAACAAAGCGGACACTGTGTTTTGATAATGGATGAGTTGCTACAGCTGAGGAGTAATACTGAGCAATGCTGTGTAACATCAGAAAATCCAGCATAAAACAAACCAAAATAAAAAAATGAATAAGACATGTTTTTGTCTGAGAGCTGCCATTGGTCAAAAACGTGCCCCAGCCGTGGCCGTAATTCCCATAATGCTTTCCGTCCTGGAATGTAAACACAGAGCTTCTCCTACTGGACAATGCGCCGCGCCAGATGGTGTCCGGTCGTGGCTTAAGTTCATAATGTGTCTTTGTGTGTGTGTGTGTGTGTGTGTGTGTGTGTGTTTGCCTGGGTGTTTATACGACGGGGAGTTTTCATCGGCGCGATCCGATTGGTCCAACACGTGTCCCAGATGTGCCGCTAATGGCCGTAATGCACGACGAGCCGCTTTTTATTGTCCGCTCCGTCGGGTTTTGGTTCTTTTCTCTGATTCGGGGGCAAGTTGACCGACCTTGTTTATAAAACTTTGTTTATAAGTTTTGGTTTTTTGCTATTTATAAAAATCCCACTTTATCCTTTTTCCTTCTTCCTTTGATTGTAGCTATTTCTGGGCCGACCGTGTGTGTGTGTGTGTGTGTGTGTGTGTGTGTGTGTGAACACCCCCCCCCCCCTACAAAAGACCCTGCTTCACCAGCTTATACTTTACAGCTTAAAGTGTCAGAGGTGCTTTTATCAAACGGAGACTTTCATTCACTCAGGAAATCCCCTTGTCGTTTTTCTACCTCCCCTCTTTTCACACGGCGTCGAGCTATTGTTTTTCTGCTGATTGAAAAATCGCCGCGCCCCCCTGTTTTCTTTCCGACAGCCAAACGACGCCACGTTTTGTTTTTTTTGGCCGTTTGTTTAGCTAGGACCGGTAGCGCGCGGGCGAAGGCCCGACGGTTCCTTGTTTCCCGGCTCGGTTTCCGTGGGCTACAGAGCGACGGAGGCCGCAGAGAAAAGCAACCGTCTGAATAAATGCCAGGTTCTATGACGAGGCCTGATTGGAGACATTCGCTCGAAGTCTGAGGCCGAGTTCACCGTTCACTGTTCCTCCACCTGGCGTCTCCTGCTTTGTGACTCCACTTCACAACCGCACGGTCTCGCGGATCCATTAACGGTCCGGCCACGTAAACCTGAGCTGTGATTAAACCTTCCCGCCGGCCAACACCGTCTGGTCACACACACACACATAGCGAGCGAGGCACCGAAAGCCAAACGAATCATTAAGCATTCGAGCTCGAAAAGCGAGTCGCTCTGAAGTAAATTACACAGTGGGTGAGTTTGGACAACAGGCTGTAAATTGGTGAAAAAAAAAAAGAAAAAATCTAATTCTGGGAAAGCAAAATGCATTAAAATTGACTTTTCGATCCATCTCTCGCTCTTTTCCGCTCATCTTTCCATCCGTCCCTTCTCCTGAGCGTCGCTCTTAGTAAACTTAGAGCCGTTACAGGATGATGGTGCCTACATCTGTTGGGGCTCAGTAGGTTTTAGTGGCGATAAAACGCTATGTAAAGACTGAAGGGACAGGACACAGATGGTATGAATACGCACAAGCATCACATATACCAATGCAAAACGGTGCTGCCAAACACGGAGTTCTCAAAAGGAAACCTCACAATCGCAAAGCGGCTATGATCATGCTATTTTTTGGATTAATGCACGGTATGTGAAAGGGTTAGCTCGTAATGGTGAACACGTGGAGAATTATCACTTGACTCTGCAGCTCCGCCCAGCGATTCGTCATCGTTCGCCTACTTCTCCCGGTTCCCCAGGCCGCCACTTTACAACTCCGCCACGTTTGTTTTTTTTTCTGCTACAAACGTGGCGGAGTTTTGCGAAAAGAGCAGTGAGCGCGGTCGAGCATTTAGCGGCTGGTGGGCACGGTCTACTACCTCAGACGCCGGTGGAGACCAAAAGCAGAGCTAAA
>CM029132.1:3753125-3848125 GCA_016859345.1 Istiophorus platypterus | reverse complement strand
TGTATATATATATATATATATATATATGTATTTAGATATACACATTCATATAAACATACATAAATACATATACATACATACAGTAGTACAATCTCTAGTCTTCCTCTGGTTGGATTCGTATATTAACAAGATTCTGGTTTGAGGAACAGTTTCTTTATCTTGGAATCTGGGGGATCATTAATCCTCCATCGGTGCCAGGCAGCCACTGCAGAACGACCGAATTTAGCTTTTTTATCGTTTGTGATTACTGTTTATTACTATCTCTTCTTTGAAGTGTCCTTCCCGGATAGAAAATGGATATGACAGGATGTGGAGAGCCGACAGGGGAGAGGGGGAGAAATGAGTCCGAGAGGAAATGAAATTGCAAATGAGAGAGAGGGAACCAGAGAGGGACAGAAGTCAAGAGTTAGAGAGAAGAAAAGAGGAGGAGGAGAGGAAGAGGAGGAGGCCGACATGACTGGTGTTTCTGCAGCAGAGGCTGTCAAGGTGCTCTTTGCCCTTGAGTGGGCAGCGACACATCCCTCCGTCCCTCCCCACCCCCATCACTATGCCTCCCAGTAAATTTTAAGTGAAGAAGTGAAAAGACGACACTCGAGGCGAAGTGGGGGGGGGTGACACATCTTGTTCTCCCTCTTTCTCTCTCTCTCTCTCTTCTCTGGCTATAGATATTTATAGCCCCCCCCCACCACCACCACCACACACTTCCCTCATTCTCTTTGACGTCCCTGCCTTTCCTCCTTCCCCCCCCCCACCTGCCTCTTCATTACATAAAGAAGGTGCTGAGAGAGCATGAGGGTGTCTGGAGGGTCAGAGTCTAAAGCCGTCCAAACTCTGGACCCTTCTTAAGTATTTAAAAGTCTTAAATCAAGCATGAAATGTCCCGGGGTTTTGAACCAAGCTCTAATGGGTTTATCCTGTAAAAGAACGTCCAACGGGCAGTTGGACGGATCAGGGATAGAAGCGATTGGAGAAATCTGAGTCTTATTTGTTTGCTCACTCTTGTCATTTTTTTTTCTTCCACACTCTGATCGCTTCCCTTTAGCGTGTCCGGGCTCAAAAACGGGCCGATTTGATCTTTATCCCGCAGCAGGACGCGGGTGAGGCGGCGGCCGGCGACTTCCTCCGTGTCCCCCGCAGCCTTGTGACCAAACACCACATATGAAAATATGAGAGAGGAAAGTGGCACGTGCACCGAGGACGACAAAAGAAATTTGCACAACATCCTATGGCGTAATTACCATTTTGGCTATTTCTTCGTGCAAACAAGTGACCACTCTCTTCCTTTTTTGGTCGACACCATGCCAGACAGTGTGAATAGAGCCTAACATTATTATTACATTATTATATTTAAAATATTAAAATTACATTTAGATTATCTGAAGGACCATAATTTTGTGCTCGGTAGCAGACAGAATTGCATAGTATTACACTGTACAATCAAAATCTACTTCAATCAACATCTACTTCAATCAACATCTACTTCATGATGATAAGCTGAAGCAAAAGAAACTTGTCTATCGCCACTTGTGCATAATCACAGAGAATCCTTATTCAACCCTTGATGAAGTATTATCATGTGCGAAATTTCATCAAATGAAGATAATATTGCCTTGATGGGTTATTATCACATTTGACATTTCATCAAATAAAGTGTGTTCATTTGTGTGTGAAGACTTCCACTGACTGTGCGTTAATTATCCACTGATAAATGGTGAATAATAATTCAATAATTTACTCAAAACCTACGTAGATTTCCAATGACGGATGTTTAAACATTCAAATGAAACCTATTCTCTGCATCCTGATGAAAAATGAGAAAGAAGAATCACGCAAGAGCGAGAGAGAGAGAGAGAGAGAGAGAGAGAGAGACAACCGTAATCTTTCTAGCCCCCGATTATACAGACAGAGGAAGTGGTGAAGCCTGGATGCAACAATACCGGGGAGAAAATGCAATCTAAATAAAAAAAATCTTTTCTGGAGCTGCCACTGATCGGGGAAACAGGAAAGTCATTAATAGTTAAAGCGACGCCGGTTATTCTGCTCCACGGCGCGACCCTCGCTGCTACAAATCCCGTTTACTCCCCTCGTTTCGCCCGCTGCCGTTTGTTTTGCAGTGAACGTAACCGCCGCCTGGATCTTGTTCGGTTCCGGCCCAGGAAGTGCTACTGGCCGTGTGTGTGTGTGTGTGTGTGTGCGCGGTTGGGTTGGGGTTAGGGAAAAGAAAAACTGTGTTTTGTGTAACTGTTAAACACGTCCTGTGTCTTACCACGTGTCCCTGTGGACTTTATTTTTTTTAATAGTATTTTTGCTGGGTGCCTAAACACACCATTAAACTTCTACGAGCCAACAGTTGTATTGCCAGAACAGCTATAACTAATAATTTGTGGGTAAATTCACGACGAGCATCATGTTTTCTTGGTGGATAGTTTCTTTAATAATGCCTCCTCTTTTGCTGTAAATTCTCAGACAGTTGTCGGGGCCGTTTTTTTACCCCGGCGGCAGAGAAAACCCTCTGATTGATCTTAATTTCTAAAACAACATCCCCTGAATGAAACTCAACTCTAGGACTCATGACTGCAGACAACCACTGTAAGTAAACATTTCTTTCAACAAAGAGGAACTGTGAGTATTTCCACTTCCCCTCAGTGTGTTGTTTCGTTTCTTTTCTTTAATGTGAGAACTTTCTGTTCTCCGCCATCCGCTACATTTCCCTAGAACCTAGTTGCACTTCGTAGCATATCAATATAGCTCTTATGAGACAAAACCTGCTGCCTCGACACGCATCAGTTCCCTTTAAAAGGACGCTGATTAACAGTAGCAGCCGTAACAAGTTGTTCTCCACCATTATGCGAGTTAGCAGCTGTGGATCGAACGTATAAAAGCAGAAGAATGATCCGTGCGCGCCGCATCGCGTGCGACATGATAAATCTGTTCGTCGAGAGACGCCATCTGTTGTTGTTTTTGGCACGTGAGGAGACTTCCCGTATGGCCCCCAGACATCGCGGTGGCGTATATTATCTGGAAAACTGATAGCGTCGCTTAGAGACGCTGACGGGCGGGAGGGGGAGCGGTGCTCATCACACCTCCGTTCGTCCGCGACTCCATAAACCCCGAGCCGGCGGCGGCAGTGTCAGGTCGCGCCGTGGGGCGACGTACGGTGCCGGGTTCCGGTGCGGAAGAAGAACGCGTGAGGTGAAAACAACAAAAACAAAACAACCAGCATCTCTGTTTTCTGTTTTGGTTTTTTGGTTTTGTTGTTGGTCCGAAACCTGCAAAAAATGAATCACCCGAGCGTTTATTTTTAAGTAGGAAATCCACTTCCTGTCATCTCATCCACTCTTTTCTTCGGTTCCCTCCTCTTGTGTCCCTCCCTCCCCCCCTTTTCCCTCCCTCATCTCCTTCCTCCTCCTGACTTTAAACCCCACCCCTGACCCCTGACCCCTCCCGGTCTCTCCCTCCACCTCCACCTCCTCTTTCCTCTCCCTTATTCCCTCCATCTCAGCTCTATGTCTCCTTCCTTGCTGCCCCGTTTCTCTATTACTCCTCCTTTCCTCCCCCCTCTCTAGTTGGTCTCCTGGAGGTCTTTGACCACTACGACCCCCCCCCCCCCGACCCCCCTGATTGCCCTTAGCATTTCCCAACCTGAAAGCCTTCTGCGGTCGCACTAATCAGGCACTGAGAAAGACGGCTGGCGGCGCTTAAGGGTCCTCATGTTAAATGTTGTCAAGATGTTGAGCTGAGGCCTTAGACATAAACAACACACACACGCATACACACACACACACACACACAGCTTGAGACTGAGTCATGTACAAATAGTAGGTGGATTTACACACAACAAGCAAATGAAGAAAAAAGACGCACATACAAAAAAAATACATCATTAAAAGAACACACACATGCACGCACACACACAGGTGGGTGGAAACCAGGCCGCAGGCTGTAGTCGACAGCGATGGAAAGTCAGGGAGTAGAAAGGAGACGGCACAAAGAGGAAGGAACGAAGGAAGGAGATGAGTCGGATGAAAGAAGAAAGCAGGGGCGAGAACCTTGTTTAGAAGGAGCTCGAACGAGAGCAAGCGGCGGCGAGATGTCGGCTTCTCAGGCTTGTTTTGGTTTGTTTTTGATCATGCGGCGAATATGTTAAACCTGTAGGTACATTTGAGGCCAAAAGTATTCAGACACCTGTATCCAGCTGTATTTAGCACATACTTCTGTGGATTTTTTGCAGATCCCTGCAGCCGAGTCACTCAGGTATCCACATACTCTTGCCCTACATGGCTACTTATATTGTACTTTGCAGGCACAACTTTTGGATAAATCTCCAGAAATATATTGGCATCAGATCTGTATTTCATGGTGAAATGTAAGGCTTTAAAAAAAAAGGCATATAAACCGTGACAACTTCTGCTTCGCTAGCGAGGGTTCGCTCAAACTAAAAAAAAAATAAAATTACTTAATAATGCAACAAATGAGTTCAACTCAGTGTCAACGGCCACTTACTCAAAAACTCTGCGCTGTTCGCAGTTTTTCCTTATCCCCCTGAGCTTCCTCGCCTCTCGCCCTCAGCGGCTGCTCTTTTTTTCCTGTTGTTCCCCTCGGCCTCTCTCCGTCTCACCTCCGTCCATCTGCGCCCGGGCGGATTAATCTTATTGGCCTCTTAGTGGCACGGAGCACAGAAGAAAGTGCGGACGGGAAAATAAATTACCAGCAGCGAACCCAGCATCTGTCGATGCGCCTGCTTGTCTCTGAATTTAACCTCAACGCGGAAAGAAAATATAAACTCTGCAAAAAAAAAAAAGAAAGCATACGAGGGAAGGTTGACGTTTGTAATTTGCATAAAGAGAGAGACACACACCCACGCCCACACAAAGGTAGTGGGTAACGCACCATGAAGTGATATATGCAGCAGGGTTTTGCTTAAGGTCTTTCAATCAGTCAATGTGCCATCACTCAAACCTCAAACAGTGTGTGTGAGTGTGTGTGTGTGTGTGTGTGTGTGTATGTTGGCTGCTGGATCAGCATACTTTCCTTTTCCTTCTTCTTTGTGTGTATATCTGTGCATTTGCTTTGTATATGTGTGTGTGTGTGTGTGTGTGTGTGTGTGTGTAGCAGTTTATATCTGTGCTATTTTTAAGTCTTTTTTTTTAGGGGGGGGGCACAGAAGTCTTCCCAGGACAAGAAAGGAAAAAGAAAAAGCCGACATCAATATTTAAAGAAGCCCGTCTTCCTCTCAAAGTTTCTCGGCTGTTCAAGAGGAGACGCGTTGGGGTAAAAGGAGCAGGTCGGGTCGGCCGGGGCGAAGGAAAAGAAAGCAGAGAGCCAGGATTCAAGGCGGAGGTTTGTTTTGTTTTTTCACATGAGGATCCCAACTTTCTTGTCCTTAAAATTATAATTTTGGTCATACGCTTTTACAGAAAGGGGTATACGACTGTGGCACTTTTAGAGCAACCTCCTCAGTTTAAAAAGAAGCTCCAAATGAAGGCCGTGATACACATCAATGATGCTAGATAGGGGGAGAAATAAGGAGATGGGTGGAGGGGGGGGGGGGGGGGGCAGTTGTCAATGAATCAATTATGGCAGTTGTGTCTAAGCCCCCCGAGGACGGTGAAATGAAGGGTTTGGCCATGATGGATCGCTGCGACTTCGTTCTCTGCATAATTCACCCTCAGTGAGATACACAAATCAATATATGCACACACAAACACACACACGCGCACACACACGCACACACACACAGACACACACACACACAGACACACACACACACACACACACACACACACACACACACACACACACACACACACACACTGCTGTAATTACAGTTGAGGCAGTGCAGTTTTGGATGAAATGATAGCAGCAGTTTTGCTTTTGTTTTTTTCTACCGGAATCAACACTATGTCACATTTCACCTGAGCTCACCCTTTAACCTTGGACAGACAGGCTGACAGAAACAATGGCCGCCCACAGCGGCGTCTCGTTCAGTGGCTGCACTGAGATTTCTTAATGCAGCCGCGTGATCCCAATCTAGAAGTTAGAGATGTCCAAAGTTTCCAATCTTTGGCCACGAGCGCTTAGAGAACCTCTCTGTTTTGATTGATCCAGGGTCAAGGTCTGAAAAGTCTGAAACGCTGCAGTTACTGAACGGACCCAGATCTGAGATCGTTTCGTTTTATTTATTTTATTTTATGACAGCGCTTTGCTCCACTCTCTTTTTTTTCACTGTCAACCCTATTGGATGATATTCTCATACCGGCAGGGGCTGAGCATGAGAATACATTAGTTTATTCCTTAATCCCCCACTAAGGGACTGTTATTAAATCGGACTGTAAAGACCCCTTAATTGGGATCTACTGCACGTTTACTATGATTAATTGTACAGCTCTTGTCCCAATTAGCTCACCTAACGCACTGATAATTCCATTCATTATTCCATTCATTAAAGAAAAAAAGCTCCACAGTGAGGCAATAAATATTGGAAAATTTAACATCTAGCAATTTTTTTCTTACCCCGAGGAGAAGAATTAATGCACGTCTTTTAATTTGTCTCATTCCACCTTAAAAGATCATGTATATGACTTTTTTTAAAAGCTAAACACATACGAACAACAGATTTTACCGGAGGACATGTTTTATCACCGTTTGCTCATAACAGAAGAAACTTCAACGGGTGAAAAAAAAACAAGAAAAAAGGAAAAATATTTCGTAGGAAACCATAAACTCGCACACACACACACTTACACACACACACACACACACACACACACACACACACACTCAAGTGGATATGGTGATGAGCAGCATAATGTTCATATCTCACACACACACACTGGAATCACACGGGAGGCGACTAAGTCTTAAAAGCATCTTTTCCCATCCGCTGCCTCTTCTGCCCCTTTAAGTCTCTGGACTAAATAAGTAGCTGATGTCAACATCTGTTGAACTGAATCGAGACGTAGGCTGAGAAACGAAACGGGCTCAAGGTTAAATATGCGTTTTTTTGGGCTTTTTTTTTTTTTGAGATCTGACTTTTACTCTCGTCAGTCGTCCTAAGGGAAAAAAAAAATCTGCCTTGAGACGGTTGAGGCCGGCGCCGAACACAAGCGCCTCCGCCGGAGTAAACTTCAGGCGGCGAATCGCGGCAGCTCCTTTCAAACGCCGAACACTCTCTCCCCCGAACAATGAGCGTCGCCTCGGGTCTTTGCTCGCTTGAAAGACTCGCATTGTCCTCCTCCGACGCCGATTGTTCTGAGCGCTTTCTTCAGTTTGACTGCTGCGGCGTTTTGTTTGAAGTTTTTATCTTTGGGGGGGGGGGGGCCTTAATAAAGCATAGTCGATGGAAAAGTCAAGGTTGTGACAGTCAAATCTGCAGATCCAAGGAGAATTTATTGCATCTTGACAACGCTGATAAAATATTAAGGGCGATACGAAGAATAGCGTGGGTGGGGTAGAAAGTCTGGCAGACGGAACCGGCGTCGTGCGACAAAATCAATATTAATGTAAAGTAAATGCAGTAAACGTCCTCTTTCAGTCCCTGTCTTCTCCATTTCAAACCCGCCGCCTGACAGGAGGCGGATCGACCAATCAGACTGCTTCGTGCACATGTCAGGAGAGTCCACCCATAAACCCCTCTGTTATGCTCATGGACGCATAATTCGGGTCTTTCATCTATTTCACTACCGTTAGACACTGTTTGGCTCACGTCTAAGAAGCATTCACCCATTAATTCATATATAAATACCTTCATTTATAGGCAGTTGACAATCTGTAATGCCTTTTAATTTGTAGGAGAAAAGAGAAGAACGCCACCGTTTCCCTTCTGCTAATATTCACCGCTCAGGAAACACAGTAAAATAAACATAACATGCATGAAGCCTGAGCTAATTAAAACAAGTTATGTGCAGCCATTGAGCGCGTGTTACCACATTGATCACAGATGAAATGCAGGGAGGATAAATAATACTGTTGATGCCTGGAGGCTGTTTGGAATAATAAACCGAGTTTAAATCGTTGCTCTGCAGGGTTTTGCTGCAGATCTGCTGGTTCTCGGCTCTATTGCATCCAGGAAGTGTGAGTTTTTACTGATTAAAAAAAAAAACAAAAAAAGATTACACTGTGTATTGTGTGACACAATTCCCATCCGACAGACAGACAGAAGTGTGAGAGGCATGAAAATACTGTACACACACACTCACACACACACACACAAACACACACACACACACACACACACACACACACACACACACACACACACACACACACACACACACACACACACACACGCACACACACTGCCCTTACTGACGTGTGACGTTTCATTGCGTTGGCTCCCGTCACCAGTCACGTCGAGGAGGCGAGGAAGAGGAGGAGAGGAGGAAAGAGAAAGAATATTTTCATCTGATACTGAAAGAAAAAAGAAAGAAGAAAGGGATGACAGACAAAAAGCTAGAAGCTCTGCATAAAGTTTTGTGGCGTGCTCCCCTGACCGATTGTTGGTGGCGCCGTTCCTCAAATTTAAACCACGTTTCCCATAATTCTTTCTATTTCATCACAAGAATGTTGCTGTATCTTTGCTTTCGCTGTGTTGCTGCGCTTTTATCTAATTTTTGTTTTGTTTAAATGTTTTTATATTTACCAGAGAAAGCGACTGTTTCATGTTTTTGTTGTGATTTTACTATTTCCACGACTTCTTTTCCAAGTGGTGATCTGCTCTCTGACCTGTTGACCACTGTTCTGCCACAAACAACCAAAACAAGGCTTTTATATACTGCGTGTAAATGGTTGCGATAGTAGTGGTGCAATGTGTAAAGGAAATTCACTGCTTTGAACTACACAGGAAAAAAGTAACGATGGAGAATGATGGGGGAGCGTGACTGAAGAAAACGACCACTTCGACCTAACAGGAAGAAAAAATATCAAGGAATCGTGTTGGACTTGAATGTTTTTCCTTAACATTGTTATCACCACGTGCACACATGAATGTTCCCCCAGTGGGAGTAGAGAGTCGGCAGGTATGACTGACAGAAGGAACCCCAAAATATCCCGGGCTTTAATTTTCACCATCGCCTCCCCCAGGTCTTCGGTTGGCCGTGATAAACCAAAGGCGGCAGCCGAGACAGCTGCGCCTACGAGACAAAGCGGTGGTGTCAAAAGCGACGTCGCCCACCCAAGGCAATTTCGCCAAATTAGATTAAAAAAAAAAAGTAGCTGGCATCTGCTGACGCTGGGATGAATCTCGCCGGAAAAAAAGGAACTCACAGTTTGAGTGAAACCAATCACGGGCCTCCGCGTCCGAATGTTACAGTCGCTTAGTACTTACGATTCCCCGTAAGGGAACTTTTCATAGGCCAGTTTATGCTTCTGCAGCCGTGGACCCTTTGCCGTAGCCTGACGTGTCCCAAAAACAATCGCAACCGCGAGAACTGCGATTGGTCGGCGTCGGCTTGATAGTGTCGCATTTCCAGCTCCGCCCCAGTTGTACAGTCTGCTCCGACATTTGTTCCCGATTCACCAGTGATCAAAGGAGCTTAGATGCCCACAGAGGCACAAACCCTGTCGGTGCTCACCGTGTTTGTTTCTATTATGAGCACTGACTCAAAACGAGTCCGGTAACAATGAACTGATGCTCAGGTTTTACACAGATCATGTTTAATCCTGCATCCGGGGCCATTTCATTGGGATTTTTGGCTGAACTCTCATAATTTATTGGTTAATCCATGGAAAAAACAGGTGAGTTTTTTAACCCGAATGAATGGGTCTACCGAGGCCACGGTGAGGACGAAAATAATGAGAAAGTTAGTATATGTCAACACTATGAATAGTTGCAGGGGCACAGACTACTTTTCCAGGGTTGCTACAAAATGTATAACCCTTTATAACGGTGTTTACTAGAAAATATTCCCTGACTCCGTTCAATTTTCGGTGAAATCATAGCAGCACTTATCTGGGGGCACTTTTCATACAGAGAAGGTCAAAACCATTACTCTTCCTAGGTGTGTTTTACAGGGACCCGACAATTCAAAGCACTCGGCGGCGGCATCAACGAGACCTGGAACAAAACCAGACCCCGGGTGGGCCGGCCCGTCCGGTTCAGATCTGATTCGGAGACGCTGTTATGGAAACACTGATGAATGTGATCCTCTTACGCCGCCGCCGCGTTCCCCGCATCTTCATCAGGGCGGGGCGGATCGGAGGGTCGTTTAAAACCGTAAAAAACGCTTCCTGACCCTTTACCGCCATTTTGGGTTTTTTTTTTTTTCAACTTTCAGATGAGCAATTCAGGCTAAAGTTAAAAGAAAGAAAAAAAGAAACAGACAAAAAAACCTGTGAGATTCCAGTTTGGTTCTTTATATATATATTAAGATAAAAGGACGAGACAACAAAGCGAGCACAGCCGCCGCCGGAAAATGCATCAGAATGTGTTCGGAGGGAGCCGCCATGAGTCCGCGAGGCGTTGTGTGTTTCTTTCTCCGTGTGCCTGACTCTGTGTGTGTGTGTGGGTGTGTGTGCATGTGTGTTTTTCCGCGTGAGCGTTTGCCTTCCGGGGGAAAGATATGAAAGGCACAAACACACTCATCCACACGCTGAGAGAGAGAGGGAGAGAGAGAGAGAGGGAGAGAGAGAGAGAGAGAGAGAGAGAGAGAGGGAGGGAGAGAGAGAGAGAAAGATTGTTGTCTCATTCAGACCCGAGCGGCGAGCGGCGAACACAAAGGTCCCTCCACACCCGTGTCACCGACGCGGTCCGACTGGCCTTCGCCTCCTCTGTCTGTATCACCTTTAATTCAATTGAAGAAACTAAATCACAGAGACTAGAAAATGTTTTTGACACCTCGTTGCTTCTGTCCTCTCCCTCTACCACACACACACACACACAAACACACACACACACACACACACACACACACACACACACACACACACCGCGATGGTGCCGCGTTCGTATCTAATGAGGGATTTTCTCCCCGTCTCCATCGATTTCGACGGTCGGCGGGAGAGATGCAGTCGATAACTTATGCTAACGATGGGGAGCTGGCGAGCCCCTTTACCCCGCTCGGAGGGGGGGTCTCTTCTCCTTCTCCCTCTCCTCTTGTCGTCCACTGCTCCCTCGCTCTTTGGTTTTAATTTTTTAGAGACCTTGTCCCTTTGCATTAACACACACAAAAGGTGGAGAAGCAGTGTGTGTGTGGAGCGTTGTGTGTGTCTGCATGTGAGCGCGAATGCACAAAATATGTGTGTGGGTGTCTGTGTGCCTACTTTGTGTGTGTGTGTGTGTGTGTGTGTGCAGCCCTGGAGAGAGTTTTACTCAGCACTTCTGATGAAGCCTTCTGCTCTTAAACGGGAACATTACTGGAGATTAAACAAAAGGACACACTCGACGCGTTTTCTCCCCCTCGTCCACACACACACACACACTCACACACTCACACACACACACTCACACACACACACACACACACACACACACACACACACACACACACACACACACACACACACACACACACACACACACAACCACGCATACTGCCATTTTCTTGATGTGCCCATCTCCATTCTCCATTCAATTCTCCCAGGGGAGAAGCAGGTTGGGGGGGGCAGGAATGAAGCGGAGGAGAGGACTTTTAGGTTTTAATTGCAAAAACGCTTGTAAGCCCTTCTTTTCCCTTCGTCATTAGCGCCTTATTAGCATTTCATTACTAACCCAGACGTTGTTTGATAGACAGCCTGGGGGGGGGGGCAATTACTTTGTGGGTATATGTGTGAACGCACGTCACGCTGAGAACCATCATTTTGTCTGCGTTTAGCAGATATTAAAATGAAGGCGTGAGAATCTATCACAACATATTAGCGGTTTGGTTTTTTTTAACAGCTCTCATGGCGGCTCCAAACATCCTGTCATTAACATTCACGTACATACATTTATTCATGTGAGCGAGTTTTAGTGCTTTCACCAAAAATAACCACGGGGATTATTTTTCTGTCGACTATTTGTTGACACTTGTCTGCCCCCTGCTTTAAAAATAAAGATGGTGGCAAGGGGAGCTAAATCAGGTTCACGCGTCCGGTAGGGCGGGGGGGGTGCTGGGGTCGCGGGCTGGGGTCGCGGGCTGGGGTCGCGGGCTGGGGTCGCGGGCTGGGGTCGCGGGCTGGGGGTCGTGGCGACGGGTTGTCAAATGCGTGTCGGCGATCCGACGCCGGTGAGAAGTGATCGTTGTGGCAGAGAGAGACTCTAATTAAAATCCCGCGAACCTCGACGCTTTATTAGCAGGAGAAATGCCTTAGTTGTCTGTCCTTGCTTTGCCGCCCTGTAAGGAATAAGTCCCCCTCACGGAAATGAACCGGAATCTGTGCAGATTCTGTGCGACCCACACTTGGGGCGAAGATGGAAAGTTTTCTTTCTTGAATGATACTGGAATGAAGGTAGTTTGCTCAGAGAAATACACCTGACACAATGAGCAACGTACCTTCTTCAGGTGAATATATTAGCCAAAACATGCCGGCCGTGATGAATCCATCAGCATCACCTGAATAGGTTCAGTGTCCGATTGTGACCATATACGGCCTTTTATCAGGCTATTTAGGAAAAGTCCGCAGCACAATAATACGAGCTGTCAAAGCACAGTTGTACCATAAGGCCTCGGTCCTCAGACCCTGATGACAATTTTTCATAGCTAGTTCTGAGGTTTTAGCGGAGCTCCCTCTCTGCGTTCTGGCTCCATGACCACAGTAAAAAGAGACATGGGTGATCTCACAACTGGCTGGCGTTGCTCAGACTGTGCGGCGTCGCGGCCCGGTCGTTCAGCGTCGCTGCGTCGGGGGCTGCTCTCAAGAGGAGAACCAGGCACAATTTATAGAAGAATGGCCGATTCAAAAGGCCGTGAACCGCGGTGAGGCCGAGCGCCTGAAGACGAGCCGAGTGTCTCCGTGTCCGGCTGATCGACAGGCCAACGGAGACAGAGGCAGAGAGCTGAAAGACGAAAGATGGAAAAGTGCTGTACATTGAGGACGCAACCTGGAAGTTCTGTGTTACCCGGCAACGGGAGGGTGAAGGCTCGATGAAGGTTGGACGGTGAAAATCAACTACTGATTTAAAATCAAAAAATAAAGGAATAAATTCAAACAGGCTCGAGTACGACATCCTTCACTTTCAGTCGGATGATTTATATAGAAATAAATACTGGAGTGGATCAGCAAACCATACTCAACACAGCAGAAAGGCTTTTACTTTGTGAGGAATGAATGGTATGGTAAAGGCAGGGATTTGTAAGAGGTTATTACATTTTCTTTATCTTCAAAATGTCGTTCCCAACCTGCTAAAGCTTCAGAGGTTTTTTCCTCTTGGCTTAAAAGATTTTTTTGGAAAAAACAGAGCAGAACAACAGAGTAGTTTTTATCCTCCTCGACCTTTCCCCTCATTTTGCAGCCGCCGCTGGTTCATAGTGGTCCTCCAAAAGGAGGTCCCTGAGGGTTAGCGGTAAAACGTCTCCGTGATGGAGAAGGAGCCGTTCGTCTCCACGGGGTGGCTGCATCGCCCCCACGACGGCAGAACGGATGCCTTTTTATTTTATAGGCTCAAAAACAGAAAAGCTCAAAAGGTCATGTCACTGAACCTCGATGTGAAAACGAGAGCGCTCATTCGAGAAGAGCCGTCTCATGTCTCCAAAAAAAAAAAATCCAGATGTGGAGACTTCAGCCCAGTTTCTTCTTATAGGATGTTAGATATTGAATAAGTAATAATCAAGATGTCACGTGTGATGATTATTCATTGACCTTTTGTGATGGATTTTTTTGCATGGTGGATTCAGACAACTAGGTGACAAGCCATGTGTTTCCAACGTGTCTCTTTACGATGCTAGTTTTGCTTATAGCTACCGTTTGCCTACTTTGTTGTTTCATGCCTGTTTTTTGCGGGTAACTCATGTTAGCGTTCATATACCTGCACCTAAGGTCAAATCTGTTCTTAAGTGCAGGTAAAACAGAAAAACGTTCAGACACAGGTATTTTAAGGTGGTGCCACTGGAATAAATGTAAACAAAACTGAACAGCAAACTCCAAAATAATATTTGAAAAATCCAAAGCCAAATATTGAAAAATATTGATATGTATATATATATATATATATATATATATATATACATATACATATATAAACAAAAAACCTACCCTGCCTATGCACCACCATGGCATAAATATGAAATAACCAAGCGTTAAGCTGGAGATGTTATTCACCCGACCTCTACGCGAACAGGTCGCTTGAAGTAAAGAGGAGAGACTCGCACACACAGCAGACGTAATAGGTTTCGAAGTATTCGAAGTAGTGTGTTTCATCCCTCGAGGTAGTTCACTGACTCACACGCTTTTTTTCCTTTTTTTTGTCAGATAGATTCACACTTCATTATGGCTGATCCTTTTTTTTAAACCCTCTCCAGTCAACAGTGGCTTTAAGGATCCTAAAGCACTGCACTCTGCTCCCAAATTATTTATTTATTTTTTTGCAAGCAGTACTTGTTGTCATTGCATTACTAAAGTAATCTCTAAAATTAGAAATTACTGTACTAATCTGGGACTGTTTTCTTTGCAATGTCTTTGGAAAGATTTAACTTAATTTCATCAGCGTTTCAAGAGTGAATAGAGACACGAATCAGTTAAATGCATTTAAATCATTGAGATCAGATGATTCCCCCCGAAGAAGAAGTGAACAAGTCATTGAAATTGTGTGACGAAATACACTGGTGGTCGGCGCCATCTACAACACATATAAATGGACTGTACTTTTCTAGCCTTTTCAATGGCTCGAAGCGTCTTACAATACTGCACTTATTCACCCATATATACACACATTCACACAACGATGATACAGAGGGGGGCAATTTGGGGTTCAGTATCTTGTCCATGGACAATTTGACCTGTGGACTGGAGGAGCCAGGGGTTGGACCGCCGACCTTCTGTTCCGTTGACAATCCTCTCCACCTCCTCAGCCACAGTCGCCGAGGCGCCGTCTTCTGACCTCGTTTGTCTCTGTCCTCCAAATCACCGCGCTGAAATTTACGTCACCCAGACTCGACTCACTGCTTTGTGAAGGTTTTGGGACCTTTGTTGTTGCCGTTGCGATGCGAAACGCTCGGCTAAGGTCGGGAAAAGACGGCGGTCAAGGTTAAAGGACACTGACGACCGAAGAGAGCGGTAGACTCACTTTGATGACCCATCCTCCAACCCTGACCTCATCCCTATGCGGACCCTCTGGCTCTCTAGCAACATCACACTATTTCCTCCTTCGCTCCCAACAAACAGGAGTCATGAGGCCTCCAGCCACCGCAGAGCTTTGTTACTTGAACATAAAACATTTTTTAAAATTTATTTATTTTTTGGCATTTTCTGAAAAGACTGACGCTCTGGATTTTTTCTTTGGAGGACGGTTTTGAAATAAATGCATGCGGGTGCTTTCAAATCACGTTATGACCCACGACAAACTGTCTCGACAGAGCTGACCTTCGTGGGGACGGAGAACAAAATAGAGAAAACCAGCATCAGCCTTGTTGTCCACGTCCATTTTTAAGTTACCCTGCTCTGCAG
Source organism: Istiophorus platypterus (assembly GCA_016859345.1). Classification (NCBI taxonomy): domain Eukaryota; kingdom Metazoa; phylum Chordata; class Actinopteri; order Istiophoriformes; family Istiophoridae; genus Istiophorus; species Istiophorus platypterus. The sequence goes on along the minus strand of CM029132.1, from coordinate 3,832,546 downwards.
GAGTCTAAACTGCTCCACAAAAAAGAGGCTCTCAGCAACATGCTCAAATTCAGCCATTAAAGAAAGTCTTTAGCTAGTTGCAACAGGCATATAACCATGTGTCAGAAGTGTTCATCTAATATTTCAGCGAGCAAACTCTAAATGTCAAACATCGGCAGGCACCACTTTGCTAACTCGCGCACACTCAAGCACGGAGAAGGACAAACAACTGAGCTAATTGATGGGAAGTCCTCACATCCGGTTGGAAGCTGCAGCTTTCCCCGGAGCAGAAGGGAGCCCGGGAGTGAGACAGGCAAACAAAGAGAGAGGGACGGTGTTGGGGGTTGGGGGGGGGGGGATTTAGATGTACACCGTCGGAGACAGTTGGAGATGGAGTGGGAAGAGACGAAGAAAGGGAAGGGGAAATCAAGCATCCTCTGAAGGGGGATAATTAGGTAACCTGAGTGTGTGTTTGTGTGTGTGCATGAGGGGGAGATATGAAGTGTATTGTACAAACTGTATTTCTGCCTCTGTGTGTGTGTCAGTGCAATAGGACACAGTTTACGACATCTATCTTGAGCACCCACACGGACACGATTGCGCATCCCGATGAACTCACCCTTCGCTGACTTGATCCCAGCGTGGAACCGGCCCCCTCAGGATGAGCCGCTTCCGCCTCTCGCTGCCGGTCAAACGCGCTTCCTTCACGCCGCCGTTGTCCGACAAATTAGTTGTGCTTTTTAGGCCTGAAACAGCAAAAATAAATAAACGAATAATAAAAATACTTTCAACAGCTGTGTTGACGAGGGAAAGTTTTGAAGTTTGACTATTGACTGTAAGGCTACCGGGGTATAGTGTTTAATACTACTATAGCTACTATGGCGATTAGGTGGTGTTTAATCCAGGCGAGGGGTCAGAAACCTGCTGAAATCCCAAACAAGTCTACGTGGTGGAGATAATACTTTTGACATATAAACACTGTCGCCAACTTGCTGTTACAGCGCAGAAGAATAAATGCTCCAAACAGCTTAGGCCTCAACGTAAAGGCATAATTCCAGCTTGAGTGGTAAGTCTAAGATTCCCTAATCTCTCTCACATACTCACTTCACTGTGTGCATGAAAAAAAAGCTATTCAGCTCATTATTTAGAGCAAGAAAAACCAAAAAGAAACTAGAAGCCAAAGTTTGTCCTATTTGGGGGTAATTGAATCCATGTGCTTCCCATTTAGCTAGAAAACTCAATTTGTATTGACCTGCTAAAAAAACATATATTGATTCCCCTCTCCAGCCTCTCATCTCCCTCTTGTTTTCCGATCTTCTTTTTCCTCTTTTTTCAGTTAACTGCAGAAGGCAACAGTGAGGCCTAATAATGGAGTCCATGCCCCTGGGGCAGCCATGTTGGACTGGTGCTATTATTACAAGAACATGATCATTACAAGCAGCCGATAACAGGAGCACAAGGTTCATAGCCGCAGAGATTGACAGGAGGTAAAATATGGGGCGGTTTGCTGTTTCCAAGACAAGTAACGCATCTTTGTGGAAGCTAAAAAGTTTTCCAAAACAGGAGGAACTAAGAAAGTTTGCTAATTCGCTACCTAGATCCCCCGTTACCGATAGGGCCGGAGAGGCTGTGCTCTTTGGAAGCGGAGTGCGTGATGCAATGGGAGAGCTCGGCTGAGCACGAATAAACACTGTGTACTTTCGACTGGGCGACGTAAGCTTTCCCACAGTCCTCAAAGAACCTTTGGAGTTGCCAAACAGGACATCAGAAAGCAGCACTCGGCTCTGATGTGACCGCTCCGAGGGTCGAAAGCTCTCGTCTGTAAATGATCATACGCTATTCAGTTCGGGCTTTTGAAAAACGATGGAGATGTAATTAGTCTGAGGCCAAAACTAAACACTTCGCCTGCAGCCTTGGAGAAAAAAAAAAGAAGTTTGATTTATAATAAATTGCCTCCTTTAATTATAGAAACCTGAGCTCGGGCTGAAGCCACCTTGGATTATGCATAATTGATAACCTGAATATGTCAGTGCTGTGTATGGCTCCCAGGAAGTTTAAGGTGCATGCCGGCGTCTTTGCATGTTTTATAATGCATTGCATATGACAGTTTTGTACACTTCTGCCTAGGTAGCTCCCCCCAGCCTCTCTTTCCTCTCTGTCCTTCCATAAAAATCAACCTTAATTTAAAAAGATTTAAAAGCTGTTTTTGAAAGGTAAAACTATCACATTGAACATATGAATCGCCTTCGCCCGTGTGGTGCATTCCTGCGTTTGGTGGGTGCTTCTCTTGTTCTGTAGTGTTTTACTTTTCTTTTTAAACACATCCTGGTGACTGTCGCCTGACTGATGCGTTGTATCTCCATTGCATCCGTGCTCATATCCATGCAAACAACACTGCAGGCGTGTTTAAACTTGAGGGCTTTCAATGAACTGGCTCTTGCCATTTGCTTTGCTCACTTTAAAAATCAGGAGTCATGAAACATCTGTCTGGGACACATTTTCTCTGCAAATTTAATGCAATAGAGAGAATTCAAGATCCCCTGATAACAAATAAGCCTTGGAGCATTAACCACTGAGTTCATTATCTAAACCACTGGGGACTTTGAGGACACAGCACTGGATGCGATTAGCCTACACACTTAAAATTCCTCTTCCTAGACCATCAGTTTCACGCAAGTACACAGGATTCAAAAATTTACTGAGGTTTAACAATATATGCACAGATATTGACATTTAATAGTAAATCTGCCAATTTGAACCCACCAAGAGTCATTTTTTCAAACATTCCCAAGGCTTCGAATTATCAGCATCATTAACCTGCATGTTTGTGCTCAGTGATATTTGTAAGTGTGGGACTAGCATTTGATAAGCTTATCAGAAAGAGTGTCATCTATTTACATTTTAACAGTCAATATGATCAATATGTTATTTGTAAAGGTAGCAAGCAACTAAACACCAACCAAACAAGTGTCTACGGCCATGCTAGCAATTAGTGTCTCAACAAGCTAAATGCTAGTGTCTGCAGGATAACTTGCCACAGTAAGAAAGCCGACATGTGGATGCTTAGTGGATATATAGGTCACCACGTTCACTAACTTGGTTTAGTTTTGTCAGCATGGTAAAAGTTAGCCCTAAACAAAAAGAACAGCTAATTTGCTCATAAAACAAAATATTGGATCACTACAGCTTTGACCTGATGGTGGCGCCGGATGGAAATTCAGAGGATCATCAAAGTCATTAGGTTTCAACCTGTTGGAGACATGACTGCATGCACAGAATTTCACGACAGTCAATCCAATGGTTGTTGAGTCACTTCACTCAAAACCAGCAACGACATTAACCTCATGGTGGCGGTAGAGGAAAAGCCAGAGTGATCACGGTCATTAGGTTTCATTGTCTGGGAACTAAGAAAGAGTGATCATACAAATTTCATGGCTGTCCATTCAATAATCTGTTGAGATATTTAAGTCTGGACCAATGAACCAAAAGATCAATATAGCACCTATACAGCCATGATGCACGGTTGAAAGCACAATACTTCTCTATCTAAACCGTCTCCTCAGCCCTTATCTACAATAATAACAGCAGCATTTAAGACACTACAGAACAGATTATGAGAGATATTTAAGCATCCAGGCGTCACGAGTGGACATTTGTGCATAATTACAAATCTCGTAGCTATGACAATCCCTGCGACAGATTGGGCAATTACATCGATAATATTGACATCGCACACAGTAAAGAGCCACTTAAGCGTTGCAGCCGTTCACTATAGGTGCAGCACCAGCGTTGCTTTGCCAAAAACGCGCACAAATATGGGCCATAAACAGTCAAATTGTCGAGGACATGAGGAGGGTTAACTTTCTGTTTCCCCCACATTTAAAGGGAGGAACGGAGAAAAAGAGGAAGACAAACAGACGGGCAGGTTTGCACTGGACAAGGTGAAAGACGAAGACTGGAAACCCAAGGAGAAGATGGAGAAAGAGACCAAAACAGAAAAGAAAGAGTCCTAGAAGGAGAGAGGGTGAATGTGATTTGTAATGATAGGCTGGCGCATCAGGTGGGGGAGGAAGATAGAGGGAAGCCAGGAGCTACCCTCTATCCTCTCTATCCAGAGAGTCTGGAGATGATGGGAGAAAGTGAGGGGTTGAAAAACAGATGGGACCTGAGCGCACGCACGCACACACACACACACACACACACACACACACACACACACACACACACACACACACACACACACAACACACTTACACAGCATACTTTGCTATGCATCTATACGTTTTCCCCGATTGTACACTTGGACCAGTGGGATAGCTTTTCTACTTCCCAATCTACAGTGTAAAACAAATGATAAAGATACAGATAATGAGAATGATAAAGATCTCAATACTGCATATGTGGAGCCAAAAAACACATAACGAGCACAAACACAAAAGACACTCATGCAAACTCTTTATTACACCCAAGTAGCTTTCTGCTGATTGCATGTTCCCTCTTTAGAGGTCTCTTCTCTTTCAAGATGCAGTTTAAATCATCGGTGCACAATCAATACTATTTCCACACTCGAGGGCAGAGCATGAAGGCAATGCACACACACGCTCACACGCTCACATCATAACGAACCTCTGCATTTTCTTTACGCGTCCCACTCGTCCCACTCCACAGTCACCAAATGGATCAAGGTCTGAGAAAACGACGACGAAAGCGAAGCCACTTCAGTTTTACAATCACAAAAAAAAACAAAACACAACAATAAAAAACAAGATGTGATGTACCTCATTCTATAAAAAAAAACAGCTTCATCAGTGAACGATTGTGGGACCCCGAAGCTAACGACCTGCCGCTTTCTCTGACAATGAAATCGATTACATTCATATGGTTTTAAAAGCCTCAGTGCCCCGGTCATTTCTGCACTGATTTGAAAATAGTCCATTTATTGGTCGTATATCTCCCCCGAGCGCATAAAGTCCAGTTTGTGTGAGTCACCGCCGGGATGCAGACGGGGATCAGAGTAGCCGACGGCGTGACGTTTGCCGCGAGCATCAACGGCCCACTTAACTTTTTGCAAGTGAATTATTACACTGTCTGAAGTACAACAGAAGTGCAAATGAAGTTTAGAACTTTCTCATTAAAAAAAAAGATACCACACTTTTAAAAAGGTTGCAGATTGGTCTTCCGGCTCCAAGATGGCGGCAAGCACTGTGACAATTTTTCCCTTAATAGAAAGTGGGGAGAAAACTCAGGAGAAAATGTCACCGAGCGGCTGCTTATTCTTTTAAATGAATGCATTTATTTTTAAAATCGAATTTTCCGCTTAAGATCTTTATGTTTTAGGCCAATTTTTGAACCCAGTCCTCACATAAACAATTCATATTTGACCTTTAACGTTAGACGCGTTAAAGAATTTTCAATGTTTTTTTATTTCCCCAAGTCCGTGTCGTAAACAATACATACGGTGCTGTTTCTCACACTGTCAGTTGATATGGAAAATATCTGGCTCCAAAAAATACTATCTAATAAAAGTCATCAAAGAGCCGGAGGTCAGCGAGGGTCAGGATCATCATGGAGGAGGCTGCGCCCTTGATTATCACAATAAACATATATTAACCGTTTCATCGTATTCAATAATCCACAATCCATAATGAGCTTGGCTCGTCTTCAAGAGAATTTTCATAGAGGCTGCACCCTTGAAATATGCAGACAACAACAACAAAAGAAAAAAAAAAACATATTAAAGGAATATGTCACAACTTTTTGAGCATCAAATAATCTCTAAGTAATGGAATCCGCTTAATCCTTGGGTCAACAGCTACTACAATGGACTCAAATACTCAAATATCAAATAATCCACAGACACTCACACAGAATCACCCACTTCTCCGACATTCATCCGTATGTGACACATTCTGCACTTTTGCCTCCTCTAATGTTCTTTTGCCATGTGTGTTTATATTAGAGTCAGTATTTTAATGTCAGCCTGTCTGTATGTGGTTCCTGGTGGTCTTCCCAATATGTTTCTATAATTTGCCTATTTCTTTACACTAATGACTAGTCTTTTTTCTTGCTGTATTATTCCTTTAAACTTGGTTAAATGTTTTAAAAACGCTGTAGAATTCAGTCACTGCACTTAACATCATTTCACTGGTGTGTTTAAACCAGCAAAACCAGAATTATAAACACGAGAGCAAACTGGTTTCGACAAAAATAAATTTCTTGAGATGTTTGAGCTCTTAACTGTTGTTAATTTATTCATGTAATGTCTAAATATCACAAGCATAAATAAATATATAAAGTAATTACTAATGTTCCCTGCACATTACAAGTACTACAGTGATACTGCTAATGTACTTACAGCTAATTAAATGTCAACCGCATGAAAGCATTGTTCATTTTGAGTGTGATCCGGTTTGCTCCCTTGTAAACAAACTAGTGTGGATCTTTAGGACCCCGCACACAAACACACACACACACACACACACTTCTGAGTTTCACATTAGCATGCAGTGCGAATGAGACAGGCATTTCACGTCAGCCCATTGTTCCCTCTCAGTCTCCTTTTTCCCTTTGTCATAATCTCCCCCCGCTCGCTGTCCCTATCTCTTTCTCCTCCGGGTCCATTATTTCTCCATTAAGAGCCGGGATGACCCGTGTAATTGCTTCTGATGACGGGCTCCTGGCAAAAAAACCCACAAAAAACCCCACCATGCATTAGTGGCGAGATGCCGTGTGCGTCGCTGCATGTCAAACTGTCGGGCCTTGACTGAGGCAGATAATAGTGTCTGTCAGAACCCGACGGTTACACTCTTTTAGCCAGCATCTCTGTGTGAGTGTGATTTCGTGTGTGCAACGTGCTAGAGCCTTAAACTATGCAGATTGTAATCTCTGAGACCCTCGTCCTTCGCTTTCAACCCTGTTGCGTACGCGATTGTGTTTGTGTGTGAGTGTGAGTCAAACTGAGTGGCGCCTCAATGAGTCGACTGATGACAGGAGAGAGGGCTACATGTGACTGCATACCTGTGTGTGTGTGTGAGAGAGAGAGAGAGAGAGAGAGAGAGAGAGAGAGAGAGAGAGAGAGAGAGAGAGAGAGAATGCAAGTGAAAGGGAAAAGGAAGAGAGAAGGTAGCAAATGCAAGAGAGAGAGATGAAAAGAGGGAGACATTTGTTAAACCAGCAGGTCCCACTCAATATAGATAGACGGAAATTCATGTATTGACCCAGTGGCTCAAACACACAAAATCATGCATGAAAAAAAACTTTTCCCCCCGATATGCCAGGGTTGAAAGAGACGAGGGGAGAAGCGTCTAGGGAAGAAGTAATCATACACATCCTGTTCATCCTGGACAGATGTGAAGAAAATGATGGGGGGGGGCTGTGAGATGGGAACTTCATTGGATACCTTCACTGCAGCCTCTAAAAATGATCAAAGTACCAGTCTTACATCAGCACTGCAGTAAAAGACTGAATTCCATATCCATTTCAATGAACATCTTAATGCCCTCGCCAAAATAAGCTCAGCAAGATTCAGGGAATCTTTCTTCTCCATGAGGATGACAGGTCACAAATTAAAACGATACATCATGATATATGCCTCCGACTTGGACTTTGAACGTGAGCAGGGTTGCAGCTAAGGGCTTTGCAGAATGAAAGCACACAGAAATGGAACCACAGCAAAGCTCCACGCGCAGCAGACGAACGGCTCAAAAACCACAGACGTCGCCCCGCATTGCCGTTGGACGTTATTTCCTTCGTTGGTGCCGAATTGTGGGTTTGGATGTAAATCGGGAATTTTGGTATCATCCAAAATGGACGTTTGATGATGAGCTTGTTAGGGAACATCATCCAGCACACAAGTCAGATCGTATTTCACGAAACCGACCTTGCCTTTGTTAATGCAGCATGAAAGCCTTGGCTTTCCTGCGTCTGAAGGGTTCATTTGGATCTTTCATTTGCATAAGTGTAACTCAAAAGCAACCTTCTTGTTTTGTGCCTCCATTGTTGTTAATGGGCTATGGATCCCCAGGCTCATTGATTGAAGTGATGAGTGTCCATCCATTGACACCCCCCACACACACACACACACACAGACACACACTTGCGCAACAAGTAGTACGAGGGACACTGCGATGCATGATAGGCTATAAAAACAGACCCGTCCTGTATCTTTTCTCTGTCTTCTCATCATCCTCTCCATTCTGTGTGCTATATCTCATGAAGCAGAGAGGGGCAGGGCTAGAGAGTAAAAGATAATGAATGCAACCAAGAGAAAGATTTCAAAGAAAGGTCCGGCAGGAAAGATAGAAATCTTGGAAGTGAAAGAAAACTTGCCATCTATTTGTAGAGACCAGTAGATTGTTCATCTCCATTCTCAAGTTTAGCCTTTCACAGTTTTCCTTTTCTCCTCCTCTTCCACGAAACCATTAATTTATTCCTTTTCTTTCCCCGTCTTGCATTTCTCCCCTTTCGACATCACCTGCTCCTCTTTGTTCGCTCGGGGCTTTGTGGAGGGACATTAATTCCCTCCCCTCTGCTTATCCAGCCACCGCTCGCAGTGTCTAGTTATCAATCTTGCTCTTTGTATGGTTGTATGATATTCATCACTGGCTCTGTTTGGAGTTTGGGTATGAGCGTGGGCTATAAAAAAGTCTGCAAAAACATCTTTAAATCTCTCCTTTCTCCAACGTTTCCTTCACCTTGCCTTTCCCTTCCCCTGCCTCCCTTCAACCGATCCGTTCACCTGTTAATCCCTTTGGTATTTACGTGTCCCTTTCTCTCATGCCCAACGCCTCTAAATCTCACCGTCTCCTCCCTCCCATTTTTCCCGTTTCTAATTTCTCACGCTCCTCCGTCACCATCAATTTACCTCGCCCGTCCCTAAATTTTCCTCCCCGGCCGTCCTCCGTTGGCTGGCTCCCTTCTCCCCAGAAATTGCCCCGTCATTCCTCCACCGTAACAGCCGTCATTAAGTGTTTGATCGCCGACTCTTTCCCCCCGTGTCACTTTCTCCGCTTCCGGATATGAGTTGTGTTGAAGCTGAGGTTCTTCGACTTGTGGCCAAGGGGATTGGAGATTGGAATCTGGTAATCATAACAGTAAATAATACATATAAGGCGCCCAGTGCTTATTTCAAGAAATGCATGGATTGTGTTCTTTTATGTGCCGACTTGTCTTATCATCGGCGCACAGCCTCAACAGTAATCTCATATCAGATAGTTTCATTTCGGAGAGTGCTGCGCAGCCATATTTCTTTTTCTGGCGCATTGTTCTTCCTAAGAAGGTTGTGAAAGTGAGCCAGTGTGGCCTGTGCAGCATAAACAAGTAGGCAGTGTTTGGTTTTGTCCAACAAGTTGTACGGACTCCGCCAGGACCTGACTGACTTGATCTCCTAGTTATGTAAACATCTTATCTGTCCTCACGACCTCGTGGTTATTGGGGGTCCACATCGATTGAGATAAAATTAGCACAAAACAGTTTGGAGAGTTTCACACGATGGTAGTGGCCATCTGCCAGTTGCTAAAACGCATTCTGGCATAGAAGGAGATTGGTTCACACTTTTCTTATTGTTATGAAGGACATTTTTTTGATGATTAAACCGATGTTTCAGATTTCCTTTAATCAGACCCACCGGTTTGACTTTTTGTGCTTCTTGGGTGGCGCAGTTATACATTAACTAATTTGATTATTTTAGATGATTGAATGCAACATGTAGAAAAAACAAAACAAAAAACATGTAGACATCTGTTTTGCCATATTTGACATGAAAAAATGTCTTGTGCATGACACATCGTGTCGGTTTGCCCTGTTCAACATCAGGAAGATCATACCCTACCTGTCTGAACAAGCTGCACAACTCCTGCTAAGTGCTCTCGTAATGTCACGTGACAACTTCTGCAACTTCCCACGGGACGGCGTCTCCTCCACATGTACGTCCAAGCTTCTGCAGGTCATCCAGGATGCAGGCGGCATGTCTGGTTATCAACCAGCCCCCTTCAAGTCGCTGCCCCAAAATAACTTCCTCCTGCCTGACCTCCCTCATTCAGGCCTGAACTACACTCTACACTCTACTACACTCTCTGAACTACAACACCATTCGATCTTCAGAATCCCTCTTTGTTTTCAGGAAAAGTCTAAATATCATGCATCCTATTCACTCTGCACATCGCCTCTCACACTGCCTGCAGGCGCCTACATCCTGTCAGACTCCAACTTTCCTTCACGGCATTTACTCATGTCATTCTTTCCTGACAGGATCCTTTGCTTGTGCTGTTTCAGGCCTCAGATGTACGTCGCTTTGGATGAAAGCATCCTCCAGATGAGTTGTAGAGTTGTCGAAACTTGTTCCAGTGATGCAATTCAAACGAGAACTTGTGCCGAAGATTTCGACATTTGGCAGATTAGAAGCGGGTGGTATAGTCAGTGTACTGGTGTGTGGTCCTCAAACTAAAATGTAGCTGGCAAGGGTTCCAGGAAACTCTTATTGGAGGCTGTAGTCCAAGGAGAGCGTCAAGTTTATCCAAATTCTAGCAAAAGGAGACTGCATTTCATGATTTCATCTGAAGTCGGCTTTTAAACAGGATGCGGCCTCGAGATTAAAAGTTCATTCTCGACCTTGAAAACAAATGTTGACACGCGGTTCTCGCCACAAGGCTCCACTCGGCAGCTGTTCCGGAGCTTTTTGATCATGTCTAACAGAAACCCAGTCAAACGCTAACGACGGATTGAGTCTCAGAATCTGGACTCTGGTCTTAATTTACTCATGAAGACCATACGTCCTCACAGGGAAAAATCCATCCACCCACCTCTGCTGCACTGTTACAACTGTGACAGCGTGGTCATTGCTATTCCACCTTAATATCTGCTCCTTTGACGAGCGCGGGCTCTCGACGAGACGAGGCGGGGCCTCGGAGCCCGGAGGAGGAGGCGACACGCCGACGCACCCCGGTTTAAGTTCATGTTAATCAAAATCAAAGTGAAGTAATGGAAGAGGGTGGGGGGGGGGCACTCGGCACGAAGCAATGAGAGGTGAAGATGAAAAGACGAGTGAAGGAGAAGGACACCGGGAGGGAGCGAGAGAGAGAGAGAGAGAGAGAGAGAGAGAGAGAGAGTTTGACCATTGCCTTGCTAGATAACAGGAAGATACGAGAATATGATCAAAGGCAACCACAGCGCTGGAGTCTGTTGGGGTTTTCTGCAATGACCCCCTGCAAATTGTGTGCGCTAGTAAAAGCCGATTGTGCGGCTGTGTGTGTGTGTGTGTGTGAGTGTGTGTGTTTTCTTACGCCAGGAGACAGAGGGTTTTCATGCTCAAGCATATGTCTGCATGTGTCCACACTATGCGGGTGTGTGTGCTCGTGTGTGTGTGTGCACGCTTTGTGTTTGTGCGTGTGTTTGTGTGTTCTTTTTATCCCACCTCGGGGGGGGGGGGGGCCCACGCACCGCCTGTCTCTGACTGATTCAGTAATGCATTGCCACAGAGAGAAGAAAGAAATAAAACAACATGAGAGGGAGGACAGAAATTTTGAGATGCAAAAAGGAGGAAAAGCCCAAGAAACAGAAAGAGGATGGAGAGAAAACATTCATTAAAAAAAACACAAAAAGAAAAGAGGGTGTTTATGCCGAGAGGTTTTAATTCTCATTCAGCTGTCTGAACAGTTGCCTCTACAAATGCAGCAGTTTACTTCCTGATGCTCGATGTCACCTGCACTCGCGAAAAAAGAAACAGTTTCTACCGTCACGTCTGCAGCCATTTTGTAGGAGCAGGTGCTGCGGACGTTCTATTAGGTTTTGTATCTCTCCTCTTCTTTTTGTGGAATCTCTCACGGTGGAAAAAATAAAAGGAGGGAGCCGCTGGAGAGGTGAGAGGGGCGTGGGTGGGAGACGGGAGGCAGGAAAAAAAGGGGATGAGGTGAGGAAAGAGAGAAAATGGAGACTGGCGGAGGAGAGGGGAGGTGGGGTTTTCCCCATCCTGTTTGTTTATCATTAGGGTTTATTAAATCTAATGAGAGGCTAAGAGGGAGACAGGAGGGAGACACAGATCCCACACAGAGATTATAGCAAATATGCAGACGTACAGGAAGTGAAGGACGTAAATAAAACATCTATGAACGAAAGCTGGAAAATGATGGAGACGGATTTAAAAAAAAAGAAAACGAACAAAAGAGATAACAGGCATTAATGGATGGGGGGGGGTAATAATCAGGACTCCAGGCATCACTGGTGCTGCATACCAATCTAACACCCAACGTGTGTGTGTTTGTGTGTGTGTGCGCGTTGCAGTCGGGCGAGCCTCATCGCTCTCTCCTCTTTCTGCTTTGCTCTTTCTACATTTCCAAACAGCATTTCTAATTAAACTGCCCGATGGGGGTCTGCTGCGATCTCTGCGTGTGTGTATGTGTGTGTACTTGAGTGTGAAGGGGAGAGAGAGAGAAACTGAATGACTTGCTGAGAGAGAGAGAGAGAGAGAGAGAGAGAGAGAGAGAGAGAGACAGATGCGAAGGACTGCAGGAGACCTGTTGCCTCCCATGTGTCAATTTGTTTTATGGAGCGTCAGAGCAAGACACGCTTTATTTAGTTGTTAACAAGGGAGAGACGGATTGAAAAAGGGGGTTCAACACGTGGCGGGGGGGAGGGCACGGGGTCATTTTCAAAACGGAGCTGTTACAAGTTCAGCGCCCACACCGTTGGCCGGAGTCCTTGTGCTTCTGAGTTATGGCATCAGAAAATGGCCAGGAGCGGCGTTTTCGCAAAATATTATGGTGTCACATTGAAGTTGACCCTTGACCCCTTGGATATAAAAAGGTCATCGAGTCATCATTTCATCCCGTTAGAAAATTTGTTCCAAATTTTTGTCATAATCAGCATAATAATCCCCGAATATTGAGCTTAAAAACATTTTTATTTAAGGTCATGGCGACCTTGACCTTGACCCCAAAATTCTAAGGAGCTCATCCTTGGGTCCAAGTAGACGTGCCACACGCACCAGGTATTCCTGACATGTTGCGTTCACAAGAACGGGACGAACAGACAACCTGACAACATAATGCCCTCTGTCCGCGGGCGTCGCCAGAGCCAAGGCCTGTGTTGGCAAAACACCGAGAGAAACAAAACCCAGGTGTTATCATCTGGGAACGGGACCCAAAAATGGATCTAGCTGTTTGTCAGCACCCGAACCTACCTCGCAACTCAAAGCCGGGTCGTAGCCGACTCAGCCAAAGTTTGTAAAATCAGAGAAATGAGGGGAAATTGCTTGAAGAGTGGAGGGAACAAAACCTATCACGTTCAATTCGAAAGAGGATTGATCCGCAGCCTGGAACATCTCCGATCTATCCGTGGCAGTTGAACATATTTCGATGCAACTTCTCTCCTGTTTCTCTTACTTTGACTTTCTTTCCTCCATTTTTTTTCCAGAGCCGAACCAATCGACGCTGCCCCCTTCCTTACCCCTACCTCCACCCCGCAGCTAACAAAAGATCAAGGTCAAGAAGCAGAGAGCCCGAGCCGAGAGGATTGAAAATGTTTCAGGGCCGATCTTCATGCTCGAGCCTTGAAATGCTGGGTCACAATGCAGACCACAACCGGGGTCGGGGCTTAATTTCCCACTGGACCCCCCCTGCGGCAGAAAAACTCTGGGCACCGGCCCACGTCGGAGAGAATCGGTCACAAACCGGCACATCGCAAACCTTAAAGTCTGACTCGACACCTGCTGTTCTGCATACAAAGGACGGACGGCAGGAGAGAAAAGCAAATAAGAAAGATGGGAACCAGACAGCACGTTCGTTCCACCGCTAGCGAAGGCTGCACTGTCAATACGAGACCGCGGATGACGACCACGCAATTAGAGACGTGACGACACAAAGCTGGATAACATCACAGCACGAAGCGAATGAATGAGGAAAAACGCTGATGAAGGACTTTCAGGATAGAAAACTGAATGGAAGCTTCTGGGAAACTCCTCTGTGGAAATATAAAAAAAAGAAAGCTCTAACCTGCTGTTCGCTTTCTGCGCCCGTGCTGCAGATTGTTGACGTAACACTTCAATGAAGCGTTTCTCACACCTTTGAATACAAAAAAAAACAAAAACAATTTTAAAAAAAGCCACAATCTGAAAGTTGCACCTGTTGAAACTGGAGCGGCCACGATGTGCGACCTGTACCAGGATGTGTCCCTGATGGGGTCTAATAGGCGTCGGGCCGGTGTGTGATGGAGTGTGACCCCCTCCAGCCCCCCGCTGTGATGCATTGTCCACAGTGTGTGTGTGTGTGTGTGTGTGTGTGTGTGTGTGTGTGTGTGTGTGTGTTCGGCTGCACCGTGCGCTTACACACCTGGTAACTCATTCAGATGCGCTAAATGGAGCGTGGGCCGGACCAGTGCAGGAGTATTTCCACAAACTGAGTCAGCCTGCTTTGAATAAATGAATAATTTGGATGTGGTTGTGAATGTGTGTGTGTGTTTGTGTGTGTGCGTGTGTGTGTGTGTGTGTGTGTGTTAGGCAGTGATTGTGTGTCTCTGGGGCACACAAATGCATACTTGCATGTGTTTTTGTGTGTACGTTTATGCCCGTAGGCAGTGAATGTGTGGGCGAGGGATGTGTGTGTCCTTGTGTGTGTGTGTGTTTTTGTGTGTCCGTGTGCATGTGTGTTGTCATAGCACAAGGCCGAGTTTGGACTTGCCCTGAGCTATAATGACTAAATGAGCGAGTCCTCAAACGGTTTTCTCTTCTTCCCTCTTCTTCTTCTTCTCTCTTCTTCTTCTTCCCTCTTCTTTTCTTCCTCCCTCTCTCGTTGTAAAACGAGTAGTGTGAAAATACCAGAAGAAACGGACGGGGGGGGGGGGTGTTAAACTGGTTTTTAAAAATCACAGTTGGATTTAATCTGCTCGCGTGTTTGCACAAAGAGATCAACCTTCTGTCGCGCCAACTCTCCAGCTATATGTAAAAGTGGAAGCCAACCGTCTGTAAAGCCGACAGACGGCCGCCTCCTTCCCTTCGAACGCTGTCCGTCAACGCAACTCTCCTCATGCAGGACACATGGCCTCCGTTTGCCCTTGAGTGACAAAAAGGCGTCACTCTGGCTGCAGGCAAAATTAAATTCAAATCAGATCCCTGGGAAACACTGTCTGCACCGTTATTAGCGACCGATCAGGTCGGATTTCTGTCGCCAGACATCACAGACTCGCCGCGTGGGTTGCTAAGGCGACGGCGCAGGCATCAGTAACCACGTGGCCATCGCCGCTCCACATCTGGCGCTTGGGTGTTGTGTTGCAAGCGGTCGTTTTTGTTTTTTCAGGACAAGAACAGTTAGTTATAGTAATTGTTAAGACAGTTTATTAATCGTATCAATTAGCGAGTGGATGTAAAAGTATCAAACGGCGCTAAACTGCTCATATATATCGTGAAATAGCACTGGTCCAACATTGTGAACGACCTACACGTATGTCCTTTTCCCAGATAGACAATAAAAGGCGACACAGACAAAGGTGCGGTCCCCAGGTTGGTCTTTCCTCTGGCGGACGCGGTGAGTCGAGGGGTTGCTTCACCAGACGGTTCCATTCACATCTGGATGAGCCAGGTAACGTAGGTGGTTCTCACCAACTGATTTTATCTCCCTCAGTCTCCTCATTCCCTCCGGGTCTTATCGCCTACTGCCCCCTTCTCCATTTCATTACCTCCCTCGCTTCCCCATCTTTAATGCATCCTCCTGCAGACACTGACGACACTGCAGCAGGAACCTGCCGCAGACAAACAGTTGTCTGGAACCGACGGCCGGTCTCCAATCTGCCTCCCCCTGGTGCCGTTGCCATGCCCATTAGCCACGAGCTAATTACCCCGAGGCGCTCCCAGCAGGACTGGCGAGCCCCGCGCTAAGCTAATTAGCATGCACCTCATTGAATGGGCAGGCTTGGTTGTATGAGTGGAAGCTGGCAGACGTGGAGGCAAGAGGTAAAATTAGAAGGCAGAAAAACAGGGGAATGAGACGGCCCAGCAGGCAGTGAGATGAAACCGTCACTTTCTTAAGACAGAGAGGGAGAAAAAGCTACATTAGCTCTTGAGCTATTAGGGAAAGGAGATGTTTGGAGATCTCTTTAATCTGATATCAAACAAAGGCTCACGGATTAGCTGACAGACTCAAAGAGGCTGTAATGACCCAGTGGGACCAGGCACCAAATTGGTTGTGTAATATCGGGTTTATGTTAAATAGGATAAACAGGATATTGTGTTGTTTTGGTTTTTTTTCTGTGTTTGTTCAGTGACCACGGCAGAACCAGGGCTTTGTATAGCTCGTCCTCAGAGTAGCGCTAAAGCGGGATCTTACACGGGTCATTAAGCCGCTGCAGCTAAGGAGGGCTGCAGGACATAATAAGGACAACTCCGGTTTACCGGGCTGCCACCGAGGAGCAGGCCCTGTCATGGGGACCACCCACTTGTACAGGGACCATGGGCGGGGAGGGACACTGCAGGGGCCACATGGCGAAGTGAGGGCCACACTTAACTCAAGGGGAAAGTCATTCAAAGCAGCTGAGGCTCTATGGTTGTTTGATCTGTTGATCTCTAGGGTCATTGCACTTGTTGGCGTAGTCGTCTTTGGTTGTTCATGTCTATGGGAGCTTTTATGTTTAAAAAGCTGTGCGCATAACACGAGGAAATAAAAACGGCCTCCGATTCCCCTCCGCGCGACTCGTCCTCGGGGGGCCGAACGCTACGTGGCGGCGGGTCGTCTCCACGCGCCTCGACCTCCACATTGCAGGCGCTGTGCGGTACACACACAGAGATACACACAGCATGCACAATGAGGAGGCCTCGACGCGCCGTCCGTCGGGCCACCCAGCAGCTAATCGGCGACTCGATGGATGAGCAAATTATACTCGACTAAAGAAAGAAGAAGGAAAAAAAAGTGATTCCCTGCGGTGCCGATGTCGAGCTGATATCGTGCCGCAAATCTTTCCGACTAGACCTCGCCGGACCAAAATAAGAATTCTTTTTCAAAACCAGTTCTCTGTACAGAGGATGTTAAATTCATTTTTTTCTTTTTGAATAGTTTTGCTTCTTGGTGTGTTTCAGTGTTAGATCACCGCAAGCAAAGTGATGATGAGAAAAATGATAGAGAGATGGGAAAAACGGCAGCAACGAAAGGTCCTGGGCTGGACGCGAATCGACGACTGTGGTTCATGGTTCAACTGCGGTGCTTACTACAACCTCCAACGAGTCCTTCGACCAGAGCGACCGAACGGGCTGTTGTGACCCGGCCGTATGATCGACGCTAGAAAGGGGCCCGGTAAATGTAGCATTAATCTAGTAAATGTATGAGACATCAAGAACGGTTGCTCTACCTGAAGAACCGCAAAGCTAATTTCCAACAGATAATTCGTTGTTGGTCAACAGGAGCGACCGAACCCAAGCGGATCTCGATGGAGTCGGAGCTGACGGACACTGAACAGCAGTTTTAGTTTTCCTGATTAAACTGAAGCGCGGAAGCAAAAGCAGGCAGTGGAGGAGATGGCCAAAGAAGGAGAGGCCGGAAATGCGACGCCGCCGAGCTGAACAACTGGCGTTGCCGCGACACGTAGTTACATTTTTCGGGAGACAAACGGCGAAGGCTCGACGCAGACGCATCAGTTGGCCTCTGGTGACTCAGTCTTTTGGATGTTCAACACGCCCTGAACTTTAATTAACTTCATCTCAGGAGACTAATTGGCACTCTATCCGATGGCTTCAGCTCTTATGATAAAAACTGAGCCTACAAAAAAGGCACAAGAGTTACACTTGTTTTTTTTTATCATTAAGCCTTGTGACAATAGCTCCGCATACCGTTTAATGAGCCGCCAGCCCCCAGGGTGCGAGCCTGTGCTCATTTGGGTCTAACTGTAGAGAAAGAAACCAAAAAGTCGCTGAGCGTGACCCGCTAAGATATGTTGAGCCCCGAGGAGCTGCGCTGCCCGCTAACAACCTCGCCGTGCCGCCTCCGGTACACAACTGTAGCAAGAACTCGGCACGGAAACCCGGTACAATACAGTCATGTGCCGCCAGCGCCAGATTCATCGTGTGAGTTGGTCTCGATGCGTAAATCTTGATTTTATCCTGCGGAAAGTTGTGGATTTTTCAAATCAATCATTTTCAAAATGCAGCAGCAGTTAAACAAATTTTGAATTATATATGGAAAATGTGTGATTTAAAGATATTTTAACATTACAGCGATTCCATATTTCAAATTATGTACATAGTTCATTAAACTTGCTCCTTTTGTAGATGCCGCCGGTCAAAACTGTCCCTTTGCCGTGCGAGTTCGTCTTCCCCTTTCGAGGCGGACCTACATACGCACACCTCCCTTACGTTTTAACGCACAAAAGAAAAAAAACAACAACTCGCAAACGAAACGGTTGCGCCCGCCTGTGTGTGACGGCCACCGCGCACACGTCCCTGTTCCCCGCTAACGACCGGCTCCGTGACAGGTAGGGAGATGAATCCCCGTCCCCGCTGGAGGCCTAGAAGGAACGCTGTCAGACTAATTGGTGCTGAGACAAGTGGAACGCTCGCCTCGCCGTGACAGTCGAGGACGGGGCGTCCTTGTTAAAGCTAAAATTTCAGCCGCCCCCTCTCATCTTCTACCTGCGCTGGCTGGGATCCGGATAATTAAACCTAAATTATATTATATAGTTACGGGGAAATATGGTACAAGGATACGCGGTTAGAGCGAGGAAAGATGTAGCCGTAGCAGAAGTCATTAAAACTATGAATATCTCCACACTGAAGTCCACATAAATGCACTGGAAACGAAATATTTTACCCTTTCTTTGCACTGCAGATGCAATAGGAGGGATTGCTTGGAATATGCACATTTTAGATGTTCTGTCAAACTCAATTTGAACAAAATATTCCCAAGAGCTTTTTGGGCTCTAATTTACGGAAACGGACATAAACTTGAACAATGTGTGATTTCAAGAGAGTTTTTCGTATCGATTATGCAACAAATGATAATTACATTTCTTTGTACTTCCATTTTTTACAGTAATCACAGTAATCTCCTTCATCATAACAAACTTACTGCCCCCCCCCACCTCCATCTACAGCAATAACCAAGCAGGAAGGGATTCAATATTACACAGTGCGTTATACAGCAGAGGCTCTTAAGTGGCCTCCACAGTATTGGAAGTATATAATGTGTATATAATGTGTATATAATGTATATAATGTATATTTCAGTGGGTCGGTCAGTTCATCGCTTTGGTCCAGACTGAAATCCGTTGAATACTCGCCTGATTGCAATAAATTTTTGTATGAACATTCATAGTTCCCAGACAATGAACCTCAGTGTCTTTGGTGATCCATGAACTTTTCCTCTAGCACTTTTCCCTCTGGCACCGGCTTTTACCAAACTATTTGTGCCAACTGCTGGATGGATTGAACCAAATTTGGTAAAAAACATTCACGGTTCCAGGTTGTTGATTGGAACAAATCTGGTAGAAACATTCAGGGTTTGAGCCACAGCTGCGACAATAACCATCCTACAAAGTTGCAACTGTACAGTTGATAAAATAAAGAACTCTTGTCATGGCGGATTTCACCTGGGAAACAAACGCTGGTCTCTCGTGTGAAGGTCCCTGTGCTTTATTGACTGATCCATCCAACCCGACCTCCCCCTAACACCGACTCTGCCACTATTTGTACTGCACCACCGACTTCCCCCTTTTGCTCGTGTCATAATAACTATGTCCACTTGAGGTTTCCTAACAATAGAGCATAACTATGGGATATTAAGCTGCTTCCCTGAATAATCAATGGTCTCCACATGTTTTGGGGGACTCTGCTGCTTTACGTGACAAATTTACATTATTGTCATAAGGATGTCATTCTTCACGTTTATCTCTGTTTTCTGTTTGTTTCCTGTGTTGACTTTTATCCGCAGTTTATATGCTGCATTATTGACACTGATTGGATTATTCTAGTGAAATGAAATAAATTGAATTTTCAAAATCTCAACGTGTTTTGATCCCACCACCGCGAGCGTATATTGTACATGCGGTACCACCACGCTAACCCACCAGCACTGAGGGGCGTCTATGCCATTGCCAGGCTAATTATGCAGCTCTAATTCCACCCATTTCAAGTTCAGAAAAACACAATTATGATACATTTATGAGCCTTTGGGCAACCTCGTGCTCACTTCACAAATTTTCCAAATTAGATTTGGCAAAATGTGTCAGAAAGATGCGCAGATGCCAATCACTCAGCGCTCATGTGTTATGTTGTAAACTTTCCGTGTCTACGAGCGTACGAGTGTAAAGAGTGTGTTTGTCTGTGTGTAGCTAGTTGTACAGACATGAAAGGCCTTGCTAACAGACCAGTACGATCAGGCCTTCGGGGCAACATCATTGGATGAAAGCAAACAAGCAGTTTTTTGAATACATGAATACATAACCGTGAACGAAGTGGCACATCAAAGGCAATGAAAGTCGGGTAGAAAAGGAGGAAAATAAGAGCATAGGTTCACAGGTTCTTTGTGCAAACAGCTTATTATGACCCATAGTTACTCGCCCAAGCACCAACACTATAGTGAATATAACAGGGTCATGTTGAACCAAGAAATTGTCTGATTGATGTTTATAATGAAAGAGACCGGAGGCTAATTTTGACGCCGGCCGTCACTGAATCTTTCTGCATATACTGCGCACGGAATCGCTCCCAGGGCTTCAAACCATAGATGGGTTATATTAAGAGGTGTTAAGATGTGTTATCTTAATCAGACAGTAAAGGCTTAATGTGAGCACTGTGATAATACAGGACTGGCTGCAGCTCCAGCTGCTTTAAGCCATATTATAAAAAGGGGTTTAGCTTTCAGCTTTGAAGAAGCTCCGTTGGCAGGAGATTCAGGAGAGATGACATAAAGACGGACTGGCACATTCACACCTCTACCCTCCAAATCACCCCTGCAGGAAGGGTGAATCCTGGCAGGGGGTCCGCCCGTCCTCGTGGGACCTTTCCGAGGGCCCACGTCCCGTATATTCACGGCGCCTGCCATTTTGACAACCCAGACAGGGACAGGTCCTGCTCCGGTTTTGACTCAGCAGGTCCGGAGGTTCAGCCTCCTGCTGTCTCCTCGACGCCTCGTCTCCGCGTCTGAGGAAGCACACGTTTTTAGTCCCCTGGTGCCACTATGCGGTGGAAAGAAAGGTGAAGAGATGCACCGGGGGGGGGGGGGGGGGCAGGATGTCTAATGCCTGCCGGGGCTTCACTGAGAGGTGAAATTCAACAGCCTGACTGGTGAGATCTGTGTGTAGGTGTGTTTTTGTTTGTGTGGGCGGGTGGAGGCTCTGAGGTGGAACACTCTCAGTGGATTTCTAGAGATGACCTGTGTGTGTGTGTGTGTGCACATGTGTGCGCACGTGTGTGCGCGCCTCCGAGCCCCGAACTTGTCTTTGTGTGTCTCGCAGCAAACGATCAAACGCTTGAAATCTCTTTGTTGCATCCGCCGACGAGGTTTTTTGCCGTGGGTGTGCATGTACAAGAATCACTAATTGATCAGTAGTAATGTGACGTTTCACATTGCTGCACACACGCGCACACAGACACACACGCACACACACACACACACGCACACAGACACACACACTCACACACCAGCATAAGCAGCCACCTGTGCGCCATTGATTCCTGAGTCATCTCGGCTTAAGTTTAAGAGTTAAGTGTTTTAACATGTATTTCACATCGTTATCGGCCACTTCCACACAAGCGCAACATTGAATTCATGTCTTACACAAGCTGAAATGTAGACAAGAATGCATCAGGCCCACTGTAGCTGAGACTAATAATTTGGTTCATAAAGCAGGCAGAGCAAAAACAAAAAAATTCATCATCCTGGTTATCCATCGTCTCTGGCTGCTTATGGATATAAACCCTTGGAAGTTTTCTGTGTATACACTGTATACACCGCATCGTCTGTCAGGACGACCCTTGACCAACCATAAAAACCAAGTCTTAACCTTCAAAACAGCCTGTTAAAGGTGAGACCAGCCGAAATGTCCTCATGTCAAACGCTTGTCCTCATTAGGTACAGTGCAGGCACACACACACACACACACACACACACACACACACACACACAGACGCAAATACACACACACACACACACACACACACACACACACACACACAGACGCAAATACACACACACACACACACACACACACACACACACACACACACACACACACACACACACACACACACACACACACACACAGAGTTGCAGATTACAAGGCAGTTTGATGCCAGAGACTATTGTCACTCCTTCAAAAAAAAAAAATCAATCAGGAACATCTGCAGACTTTATAGGCTCATCATGCATTTTTACTCATCTTTCTTCTTTTTTCATTAAATATTTTATGGCCACATTGAATGTTCGCTGGTCATTAAGATTTAATCGGAAGTGCATTCACTTTCTGAAATTGGCCTTGACATATATTTTACTTTTTCTCCCCCTTCTTTCCCTTCCCCTCGCCATGAAGCAGATTGGTTTTCCTCTACATCTGCTGATCTGACGGCTCTAAGACAGCAACATGCTGCACGCCCGCGGTTTTGGACCAGTAGTTCAAGGATCATCAAAGCCTCTTTAAATTGCTTTATTACCGACGATTTCACTTGTGCTGTGCACTGATATACAGGGAAGTCAACACGAGACCTCTCTCATTTTCATGTTTTTCATTGGTCATAAAAAATACCAAAGTTCTTGCTCCTATGAAAATGGTTATTTCTTTATTTCACCACACAGTTTGATTGAATTGTTCGCTCCGCAAGGAGTTTAACAGTTTTTTGAAGAAATATTTTACTCTGCACAGCTGAATTCTTAACCAATGCTGTCGCCCTTACAGCAGAAAGGGCCTGTTACACCAAGAGGTGGACAAAATAATAGGAACAGCTCTCGTCATTACCTGGTACAGTTCAACAGCAGCACAAATTACAGCCTCCAAAATGACTGTTAAAATAAATCAACAGATTTGATAAAAGTTAAACATAAGCGAGGGTGAAGGGAGGATTTATTGCAGGCCTGCTGTATTACACTGATTCTTATTTATTCGGTATTTTCTGATCAGGTATCTGACATATATGGCCCATTATTATTACTAATATCATAACAAAACAGTGACGTGTGAATGAGATGCTGACGAATGTATGATTGAATAGAATATTTCACAATTAATGAGACAACAGGCACCACACTAGTTACACCCCCCCCCCGACCCACCCCGGTTCCTGAAAGGGTTCTGGCCTGTTTTGCTTAAGCTGATCATGTAACTTATTTCGTGGTTAATTAAGAAGGGGCCCATTAAGGAACTACTGGGAGCCACAGCGAGTGGGCGAGTTGTGGGCGAGCAGCAGTGTGTGGATCAATAGCCTGAATGTCAATAGCCATTAAGCTGTATGTATTTGTGTGTGTGAGTGCATGTATGAATGCAAAGCTACTGGAGGGGAGCGAGCAGCGGGTTCCATTTACAGGAGCCGGACTCGCGGAAACATGCGAGTTAATGAGCCTCACTGTGCACTTGGTCTGCTACTTCGCTGTCTGTGCCCCCCCCACCCACCGTCACCGTCTCTTTACATGTCCCCCTCCCCTTCCATTTCACACCTGTCGTGGCCGTAATTAGCCGTTATCACTGTTAATCAGTGATTTGTCTGTGCGACGTTGCAGCTATTCCCTTGGTTTTAAATCATTGAAAACCCTTGTACCATTGTGAAATATCAATGTAACCAACGGAGAAATAGATCCCTCTTCTTAGCACATGCTCAGATTCTGCTTTTTTCTTTCCCTCTACAAAGCTGTTTTCAAATGCAACAGAAAAATAATATAGATGCACAAAGGCAAAAAGGTAAAAACAAACACACTAATTCTCAGTTGCAAATCTGTGCAGGGTATTAAATCCTCAGCAGAGTCCGATAATAGTTTTAAAATAAAGTTAATGATACATCAAACAATGTCGAACCGATAAGATTATTGGCAGCAGACCATCTGAGACGCAGGTAACAACTAGATACACTGTAAATCAGATGCAGAGATAAAAGTAAACTGCCTGGAATAAAAGCTGTTTGCGTTAATCGAGTCGACAAGGCCGTAGACATCCAACATGGCCGCCAGGGGCCGTTCCTAAAGGTCATCTCTGGTTTTGTTTTTTTCAATGTCTGGAATGTGTTAATTGGAGACATTAACTTCTAGGTAAATAGTAATGTTAAAGGGTAACAGTGTTAATTGTTGAGCTTTACTCCGGACGGAGCCAGGCGAGCAGTTTCGCCCCGGCTTCCAGTGCTTATGCTAAGCTAGGCTTGGGGGCAATGATTTTACGCTCTGCCGCTGCAGCAGTGACACGCCAAGGCTAAAGGTCAAACCCGTTCGTGTCCGTCAATTCTCTAACTGGAGAGGTCATTGGGGCCTTAATCAGAAGCCCCCCCCCCACAGCTAAATACCAAAACACCCAAGCAGCTTTCAAGTGACCTCCTCATCAGGGCCACTGCTCTTTTCCTTTCGGTTTCCTTCCCCTTCCGGTTCAGTTCACAGCTGTTCCCCAGTCATTCCACCTCTATTTGCAATATTCCTTTTTTTTTTTCGCGGACTCAATATTTGCTTCCATCCAAGCTTTGTGTGTATTGTTAATGCAAATTCCAATTCTTCAACAAAATAAAGTCAGGGTCAAAGTATGTTTTCATTGAGTAGTTTTTAAGGTGGCGATCATTTGGATTTCCATCCTGATTGACACCAGCGGATACTGGCGGTATCAGGAAGTGAGGTTTTAAACTACATATCCCATTATTCAGAAAATGGCAAATACTTCCTCAAGCAGCGGCTTTGGTAGAAAATACAAGAGATGAGCAACCGGCCACTTCCCATAATGAACTGAACAGCCGCTAATTCCACGCGGTGCCTGATGTGAGGAGTTTTCCACACAACAGCAGGATGCAGTGGAGGAGATTGATTAACTCGCCGGCTGCTGTTTGTTGTTCCATTACTGCCTGCAAATTTCTGATCCGCTTCCCTCGACCGCCTCACAATAAATCCAGTGGAACGCTCTTATTGTGAAGGTGCCGCCAATCTCGACTGGATAAACCTGCCCTGACGCTGGATCACGTTGTGCATCTTTTCCTGAAAGTCCCATTGCAGGGTGAAGGCAATCGAAAAACTTAGGATTGGGAATGGAAGCCACCCCTAAGGGTGAAAAGGAATATTAATGTATAATATTTACAGGATGTGAACACATTGAATGGCTATCAAAGAAAAAATGCTGATCATAAATAGTTTAAAAAAGAGGGTTCGTTATGATGAAAACTTAAAGGATTGATACTCTGAGGAGGAAAGTCTTGAAACATCATTGCATTTTGTTCCTGCCTCCGATCTTTTCTGTCTTTTATGTCATTAATTAACGCATTAAAAAATAAATCTTTTAACTCGTGCTTCTGGCCATTGACTTTTTTAGGACTTTTCTGATGAAGTGTGAACCTTTAAGGCAGAATCTCATCAATGCTGCGTCTACGCTGGATCAAATCAAAGAGGTTCTGCGCTGAGATCATCATCATCACTCAGCTTCTTCCCTGAGTTTTTCCATCCGCATCTCTCCACCTTCTTCTCTCCGTCATCTCCCTCATCTTTCCTGTTGTCTTCTCATATACATTTGGTTCACCCTCATCTTCGGTCCTCTGCCTCCGCAGTCCATCATATATTTCTTCATGGACCCTTGGCTCTTTCTACTTATTATTTCCGCCTTAACCCTGCCTTTCCCTCCATTCGTTTTCCCCCCTCCTCCAGCGGCCGCTCCGCTCCGGTGAGGCTGAAGCACCTGTTATAGGTAGATGAACAATATTGATGGAAGAACTGAGGACGTATCTGAAGGAAAAGAAAGACTGAAGGGTAGAAAACGCAGACAAACCACTGCGTGTCTGTGTAAAGGCCTCAGAAACGGGAAAACTGAAGCCAATATGTTGATAAGAAAAGTATTTTTTAGTTAATTTTGCATGAGTCCAATTAAAAATGCAGAATGAGGCATGAAATTAAACACTAAGCTTTAGGAAGTGATGATCAGGCTCTGATTTCCACCACTAGTTGACAGCAGCTTGCCGAGATTCTGCAGCAGAAGGAGACTTCTAACCTGTTTTTTAATACTTAACACTTGGGTGGGCTCCAGGACAGGCGTCCTCGAAAGTCAGTCAGGAAAGTCATCAGATCAGTGATATGCATTCTCTCGTCACACAATAGCACCTCGCCTGTTTGTTTTTTTTACTTTTACAACTACTCTGGAGTATTTTCTGTAAAAAAACAAAACAAAAAATGGCCCGAGTCTGCCTTGAAAAGTCTGCTCACAATGGACGGTTCCGCAGGACGCGTTATTTACGTCCTGATCTCATCACCGTCTGCAACAGTCGCAGCAATAGTGGCTGTGACGCACGGTTCATAGAGCAAGGAAGAAACCAAAAGTCACATTCACTGAGATCTTCACTCAGAGACGTGACACACACAACGTTAGATTCAATATGACTTCTGCTTTCCATCGTGAAAAAAGGACGTCCAAGGAAAAGGGAACGGCCTTTTTTCTTAGATTCATGATGGACTTGAGTTAGGGACTACAAAAAAATCCTAATTGTCCTCAGTATCAAAGTTATCCTATGATAGTTGTCAGTACATCTGGGGCTGAACTTCAGTCACTAACTGCTAAAAGCTAATTCAGCATAACTTTACTGATGCTAGTTTGCCAAAAATGTTACCAAATATAGGCTAAAGACATGAGGCTCAAGTTGTAGCCAGCAGCTAACTAACTGACTCCATGACAGTTTTATACTTCTTGTACGATGTCTCATAAAAATGCTGCCCGGGCTACGTGAAAAAACAAACGCCACCAGAACCCGGCGTCGTTGCCGCCAGGGTCGTGCAGAAGTCAAAGGTTCTGTTGGGCGAGCGTGAGTCAGGTAACGGAGACACGGAGTAGGATTCGTATGCAGACACCTACGCTCAAGCGGGTAGCATTCAAAGGCGGCTCGGTCGAGGTCGGTCAGGGTGATGCACAGGCACATAAATCAGACTGGAAAGAACAGTTCAACTTTGTGAACTTCATGAAGGACTCGCATTAAAAGAGGAACACAGTGCAGTGGAAATGTGATTCATACGTCCGCTCCTTTAGAGCTATGGAGCAGTAATTAAATAGATCCTTATTATGGCTCATTATACAAGCTTAACCTTGCCATAGCATGTATTTTGCCTCAAGCTGATTATTCCCAGAAGAGAAGGCATAGATTAACAAATAAACACACCTCTTGATGAAGTCCTTCTCCTATTGTGCGTCGGTATGAAATGAATGAATCCTTTCTGCATTTATCCGGCACTGCTGTAACTGTTTTTTCTTTTTCTTTTTTTTGGTATATTGCCAAAGTGCAAGAGCAAGTAGAGAAAAAAACAAAACACTGGGGTTAAAGAGTGTGTCTGAGCTGGCGATTTGCTAGTGTTAATGCAGAGAGGCTGACGGACTGAAGGCCGACGTGTTACGTCTCAGCCTGGAGCGAGCGCCGCTTTCCACGAAAGGCCGAAAGTCTTTTATTAGACTGCAAGGAGGTCGAGGCGCCTTGGTGTAGAGAGCTCTAGAACATGTATAGAGAGGGGTCAAGGGGCAACAGAAGCGCCGCTGAACCGTGTTTATTTATTCATTTATTTATTTTTAAGACCTTGTAGGGTCGAGCCGACGAGCTGGATGAGCGGCAGGATGAGGGGCAGGAGTCGTAAACGTGGAGAGAATTGCTGTTGATTTATGGGGCAAAACACGGCTGAATGTGACGCTGCAGTGACTGTGTCGCAGGAGATAAGATGGAAGCTTTGTATTTTCACTTATGAGGTTGCTTTACTTCAATAAAAGCCTTGCTTTCATTAAAAGCAGTACCTCACCAAACAAAACTAGATTTTGACCATTAAATACTCACTAGGCCTTAAAGAAAGCTCTCAAATGTTTTGAGGGTCCATTAGTCGAGGATGGCGGTTGCAGTTGGCTTGGATTTATAAAAGTCAGACCAGGGAATCTACATCATTAATTGCTGCGATGGAGGCGAGGCTGAGTTCATCAGAAGCACAGGTCTGCACGAGGAAACTAAATCATTAGCTTCCATAGTTAGTCAGTATTAGTCGACAGCGTAGCTCCAACTCTGGTTATTAACAGCACGTTGAGAAATGTGGACATAGCGAAGAATGTATTCCTGAATAATAATCTTGAATACTATTTGTAAATGCTGGCTAAGGATAAACATAAATAAAGCAAGATTGTTATTCACGTCGGCAGTAACGAGAAAAACAGAAAAGCACGTCTGACTTCCAGTTGATGTCTTCATTTCCCAGCATTCCTCATCATTGTGTTGGTGGTCTGGGATTTTTCTCTAACATTATTCCTCAGATGTTGATATTACAGCTAGATCATTTTAAAAGAGAATTTAAATGAGCCTACTAAAAAGTTAAATTTATTCTAAGGTTCAGAGTCTTGGGACAGTTCTTTCGCACACCAAGTAGTTAATTTCATATGTATTTAGTCCATGTATTGCAGGTAGCGGCAACAACAGGTTCACTAGCACTAGCTAAATAAAAAAGTAAGTAACTTCAGGTTGTAACTTCAGGTTGTCTCATGAAGCCGTTTCCTGATCTGACAACACTACAGCCGAGGTTTCTGTTTGGTTTGAGCGTGAACCACCTCTGCTCTGCTGCACTTTGATCACCTGATGCACTATAATCCACCAAACTCTCCAGCTGGCGGCCGGTTCAGTATTTTCCAAGCAGCCATTACTTTATCGACTACTTCTGAATGGGGGGGGGCTTCATTGTAACTATGAGGGTGTTGGACCTAATTATGGATCGAGGATTGTAGAATTGGATATTGCTGCAGAAGCGGTTTGAAAACTATAATAAGTTGCGACACATTTTTTGATTCACATAAAAACGATCTTCAGTGGAGCAGTTCAATATCGTGTCTTCGACGCCTTCATCTCTCCATCGGTCTCCTTCTCCTCTTCGCAGTGTTGGCGTTCTCTCTACCGTCATTGCCCTCTATCCCGGCTCCGCCTCGTCATTACTCATTTTACCCCCGTCCCCGTCCCCGTCCCCGTCCCCGTCCCTGCCTTCCCCGTCCCCGTCCCCGTCCCCGTCCCCGTCCCCGTCCCCGTCCCCGTCCCCGTCCCCGTCCCCGTCCCCGTCCCCGTCCCCGTCCCCGGCCCCGTCCCGTCCCCGTCCCCGTCCCCGTCCCCGTCCCCGTCCCCGTCCCCGTCCCCGTCCCCGTCCCCGTCCCCGTCCCCGTCCCCGTCCCCGTCCCCGTCCCCGTCCCCGTCCCCGTCCCCGTCCCCGTCCCCGTCCCCGTCCCCGTCCCCGTCCCCGTCCCCGTCCCCGTCCCCGTCCCCGTCCCCGTCCCCGTCCCCGTCCCCGTCCCCGTCCCCGTCCCCGTCCCCGTCCCCGTCCCCGTCCCCGTCCCCGTCCCCGTCCCCGTCCCCGTCCCCGTCCCCGTCCCCGTCCCCGTCCCCGTCCCCGTCCCCGTCCCCGTCCCCGTCCCCGTCCCCGTCCCCGTCCCCGTCCCCGTCCCCGTCCCCGTCCCCGTCCCCGTCCCCGTCCCCGTCCCCGTCCCCGTCCCCGTCCCCGTCCCCGTCCCCGTCCCCGTCCCCGTCCCCGTCCCCGTCCCCGTCCCCGTCCCCGTCCCCGTCCCCGTCCCCGTCCCCGTCCCCGTCCCCGTCCCCGTCCCCGTCCCCGTCCCCGTCCCCGTCCCCGTCCCCGTCCCCGTCCCCGTCCCCGTCCCCGTCCCCGTCCCCGTCCCCGTCCCCGTCCCCGTCCCCGTCCCCGTCCCCGTCCCCGTCCCCGTCCCCGTCCCCGTCCCCGTCCCCGTCCCCGTCCCCGTCCCCGTCCCCGTCCCCGTCCCCGTCCCCGTCCCCGTCCCCGTCCCCGTCCCCGTCCCCGTCCCCGTCCCCGTCCCCGTCCCCGTCCCCGTCCCCGTCCCCGTCCCCGTCCCCGTCCCCGTCCCCGTCCCCGTCCCCGTCCCCGTCCCCGTCCCCGTCCCCGTCCCCGTCCCCGTCCCCGTCCCCGTCCCCGTCCCCGTCCCCGTCCCCGTCCCCGTCCCCGTCCCCGTCCCCGTCCCCGTCCCCGTCCCCGTCCCCGTCCCCGTCCCCGTCCCCGTCCCCGTCCCCGTCCCCGTCCCCGTCCCCGTCCCCGTCCCCGTCCCCGTCCCCGTCCCCGTCCCCGTCCCCGTCCCCGTCCCCGTCCCCGTCCCCGTCCCCGTCCCCGTCCCCGTCCCCGTCCCCGTCCCCGTCCCCGTCCCCGTCCCCGTCCCCGTCCCCGTCCCCGTCCCCGTCCCCGTCCCCGTCCCCGTCCCCGTCCCCGTCCCCGTCCCCGTCCCCGTCCCCGTCCCCGTCCCCGTCCCCGTCCCCGTCCCCGTCCCCGTCCCCGTCCCCGTCCCCGTCCCCGTCCCCGTCCCCGTCCCCGTCCCCGTCCCCGTCCCCGTCCCCGTCCCCGTCCCCGTCCCCGTCCCCGTCCCCGTCCCCGTCCCCGTCCCCGTCCCCGTCCCCGTCCCCGTCCCCGTCCCCGTCCCCGTCCCCGTCCCCGTCCCCGTCCCCGTCCCCGTCCCCGTCCCCGTCCCCGTCCCCGTCCCCGTCCCCGTCCCCGTCCCCGTCCCCGTCCCCGTCCCCGTCCCCGTCCCCGTCCCCGTCCCCGTCCCCGTCCCCGTCCCCGTCCCCGTCCCCGTCCCCGTCCCCGTCCCCGTCCCCGTCCCCGTCCCCGTCCCCGTCCCCGTCCCCGTCCCCGTCCCCGTCCCCGTCCCCGTCCCCGTCCCCGTCCCCGTCCCCGTCCCCGTCCCCGTCCCCGTCCCCGTCCCCGTCCCCGTCCCCGTCCCCGTCCCCGTCCCCGTCCCCGTCCCCGTCCCCGTCCCCGTCCCCGTCCCCGTCCCCGTCCCCGTCCCCGTCCCCGTCCCCGTCCCCGTCCCCGTCCCCGTCCCCGTCCCCGTCCCCGTCCCCGTCCCCGTCCCCGTCCCCGTCCCCGTCCCCGTCCCCGTCCCCGTCCCCGTCCCCGTCCCCGTCCCCGTCCCCGTCCCCGTCCCCGTCCCCGTCCCCGTCCCCGTCCCCGTCCCCGTCCCCGTCCCCGTCCCCGTCCCCGTCCCCGTCCCCGTCCCCGTCCCCGTCCCCGTCCCCGTCCCCGTCCCCGTCCCCGTCCCCGTCCCCGTCCCCGTCCCCGTCCCCGTCCCCGTCCCCGTCCCCGTCCCCGTCCCCGTCCCCGTCCCCGTCCCCGTCCCCGTCCCCGTCCCCGTCCCCGTCCCCGTCCCCGTCCCCGTCCCCGTCCCCGTCCCCGTCCCCGTCCCCGTCCCCGTCCCCGTCCCCGTCCCCGTCCCCGTCCCCGTCCCCGTCCCCGTCCCCGTCCCCGTCCCCGTCCCCGTCCCCGTCCCCGTCCCCGTCCCCGTCCCCGTCCCCGTCCCCGTCCCGTCCCCGTCCCCGTCCCCGTCCCCGTCCCCGTCCCCGTCCCCGTCCCCGTCCCCGTCCCCGTCCCCGTCCCCGTCCCCGTCCCCGTCCCCGTCCCCGTCCCCGTCCCCGTCCCCGTCCCCGTCCCCGTCCCCGTCCCCGTCCCCGTCCCCGTCAATTCAGTGTTTTTGTGTTATTACAAGCTGTTTTTCCAGTCTGCTCGGGGATGGATAGCATCGATTTAAAAAAAACAAAAACAAAAGAAAAAACAGCCCAGCAAGGAACCCTGTCCTTGTACCGAATCGGTTAGCGTATAAGTCAACATGGGCCGTGTGCGTCTGCGAGGAAAGAGCCAGCTGCACTTCTCTAAATTACAGTTGGACAGGAACACTGAGGGTATAAGAGAGAGATATACGGCGCTGGTGGAGGTGGAGCAGGCAGGGAAACGATAGAACAACAGTGATGAGTCCACTGTGGCTCTTTCCATGAAAGGAATGTGGGGATAAAAAAAACATATGAAATATGTATTTTCGACCTTCAAATGAGGCTGAACTGTCCGAAAGCATCAATAAATTCATTTGTTTTCAAAATGTTCGCTTTATCTTGAATTCCTCTCAGTAGTTTCTGACATTAAGCGGCTAAGGCGAATATTTAAACCTACAGGAGATCAAAGGAGAAGAGGTGAAGGTTCAAGAATATATAGACTTTTATGTTTCTTTATGCTCATTAAATTCCTGAAACAGCTGAACGCTGCGTCTCTCAGCAAACGTTACTCAGAAGACTTCAAGCAGTACATTTGTTGGGGACTATTTTCGGCGGCGGGTTAATACGCTTTTGGTGCAGCAGTGAGGATCAATGTGTGTGTGTGTGTGTGTGTGTGTGTGTGTGTGTGTGTGGGTGGGGGGGGGGGCTTTGTATATGAGGTAAAATTTGTTTGTAGGATAATTTCATTGTGGGTTTTTTCTTTCCATATGATTTGTTCACAGTGGGGAAAAAATAAATCACCATTCGTATCCTTTAAAACTACAATCACAATAGTACAATGACAATATAATCAGCCCAGCAACTGTCATATGTGTCTTTGCCGTCAGTAGAAACATCTTATCAAAAACTGTACTCTGAATGTGTATCTGTGCGTTTATGTGTGTATTTCTATAGGCGTAAGTAGAGAGGGAGAAGAGGAAGACTGGATTACACAAGAGCCAAGATGGAGGCTGCGCGGCGACGCCGGCGGCTCAATTCTTCCGTGACCAAGCACGTGGCCACGTGTGTGGGTTTAGGCCTTGAGCTGAGCAAACACGTTCCCAAAACTCCCAGATTAGCGCGTTGGGGTGGCAAATGGAGGCGTTTCTCACCTGGACGGATGTAAAACACACACGCACACACACACACACACACCTGCCCACGCATACTTGACACGGAGTAGCGGGTGTGTGTGTGTGTGTGTGTGTGTGTGTGACTGACTGCTTCACTAAAGAGCCTCAGGAAAGCGTCTGACTTGTTTGTCGGTGACATCCCACTGTGTGTGGACAAACATTAAAATGAACTCGGCTTTTGGAATAAAAATGTTCATTTCGACGCTCATCTTTTTCCTTTTTTCTTGCCCCCGTTTGTCAGGTAGTTATGACTTCTCATATGCTTCCGCCGGCATTTTAGATCCACGAACCGCCGGCCTGCAGATGATCTGGCCCCGTTGGAGCTCGCTCAGCTGTTGCTATAAAATCTCACACCTCAAAGTGATGATTGCCCAATTATGGGGATTGCCAGACACTTTTGTTGCTGCCAAAAGCTGCTAAATGATATTCGAGCTGAAATTACCAGGCTAATTGTGATTAAGTTCTACCTTCATCATTTTTGGCACGAGGGGGGACACGGGAGGGAAAAAATAAAAAAGGGTATTAAAAGGCTTTCAGAAACTAGTGTTTCATTCTCTGTCAATTTTTTCCTCCTTTCTTTTACTTTTTTATTTAGCATATGTGCTAGTGAACCTGTTGTTGCCGCTACCTGCAATACATGGACTAAATACATATGAAATTAACTACTTGGTGTGCGAAAGAACTGTCCCAAGACTCTGAACCTTAGAATAAATTTAACTTTTTAGTAGGCTCATTTAAATTCTCTTTTAAAATGATCTAGCTGTAATATCAACATCTGAGGAATAATGTTAGAGAAAAATCCCAGACCACCAACACAATGATGAGGAATGCTGGGAAATGAAGACATCAACTGGAAGTCAGACGCGCTTTTCTGTTTTTCTCGTTACTGCCGACGTGAATAACAATCTTGCTTTATTTATGTTTATCCTTAGCCAGCATTTACAAATAGTATTCAAGATTATTATTCAGGAATACATTCTTCGCTATGGCTGCTGGCGTAGCTAAGTCCACGTCCTACTGACTAACTATGGAAGCTAATGATTTAGTTTCCTCGTGCAGACCTCTGCTTCTGATGAACTCAGCCTCGCCTCCATCGCAGCAGTTAAACTACATGTACCATTGTCGCTAAAGGAAGCAGAGTTATGACTAAAAACAATCATGACCAAGAGAGAGCAGGAGAGCTAAGCTGTCGCTAACTGCCGAGCTAAAGCAGCTAGCAGATCAAAATAGCGTAATTAGCAACTGTGAAGTGGCGAGAAAACAGCTAATAGAAGGAGAGAGCTAAGGGCGCTCCAGAAGAATTAATGTAAGTTTAAATGTACAGCAGGTAATTAGCCCCTGTGTAGAAGAAAACAGCTAAATTAACTGACTAGAGGCGGCGCGGCAACACTCGCCACTAAACGCCGAAATGGAGGCAAACGTTTGCCTCAGCACGTCAACGGCCGACAACTTTCTGCTGTCAAACTCAGACACGACTGGAGATAGTGTACTTGGCCCTGAATGCTTCAGAAAAACACATAATTAGCTAATTACATACTAACTCTAGATGTCATTCCTGCCCAACACCCACGGCTTCGATAATTATTATCATTATTATCCTTATAAGTAGTTTTATTGTTAGTCTCATTGTTGTTGTATATATTTGTGTGGAGCCTATATTTTACTGCCCCCCCCCCACCGCTATGCCCTTATTATTAAGGTTTCCATCCTATTCATATGCATCAAGGTGGACAAAATATTAGTAACACCTCTCAGTCCAACCCAGCCTTAACCACCTGTCGTTTAATTTTTCTTTTTTTATTTTTCTGGAAACGTCCATCTAACAACCTTTGGAATTCGACCCCGCTCTTCCTCGAGTCCTCAGCAACACACACGTGAGGTTGTAAGGATGAGGAGGTTTTTTGAGGAAGAGGAAAAAATAAGGGGCCGACGGAGACTCCTCCGGTTATAGAGTCGTCTAAGCACCAGTGGCACCTTCAGAGCAGCAGCAGGGGGAGGACAGCGGACATCTGTTCACACAGCCGGCAAGCTCGCTCACACACACACACACAGACACAGACACAGACACAGACACAGACACAGACACAAACACACACACACACACACACACACACACGCAAACACACACGCACGCACACACGCACAGACACAAACACACACACACACACACACACACACACACACACACACACACACACACACACACACACACACACACACACACACACACACACACACACACACACACACACACACACACACACACACACACACACAAACACACACACACACACACACACACACACACACACAACACACACACACACACACAACACACACACACACAACACACACACAGGCAGAGCACAGCACACCAGGTGACATGAACACGCACACCCATCGCGCACAACGACGATGAAAAATCTTAACACACACCAGCACACACACACACGGCGGCGCGACGCCGGTAGCGCTACCTCGGCGGCGATGCGCGAGGCAGAGCTCCCTGGTCTGTCAGCCTGCCTGCGCCGTGAGGGCCGTCCTAGTTAGCTAGGTTTCGCAGGGAGCGCCGTGAGGGGCCGTGGGCGGGCTAGTTACTCTGTCACACATCAGACTGCATATTGCTCCAGTTAAACAGGTACTTACATAAGGTTTCTGTTCTATTCTATTAGAATGTCATTTCATTCTGACCTTCAGCACAGATGTCAAATCTTTTCATTGGCATGTTAGACTATAAATTGCAATAGAATTGTGTCCTTATTTACACATATACATTTATACATATTTACTGATGATCTGGGTCTAAATTATTGGGAGACACAGCTCAGTGTTTTTAGCTCAACGGCTCAATTTGCCGCCTAACTGACGAAGGTCAGACCTTTGGATGTTCTTTCGAAGTTGGATGCTGCCTGGTTTCAAACCACTGGTCAGAAATTTGCAACGACATTGACTATGTCATGTCACTATGTCGACACTGATGATGGAAACCGCTGCTACGTGAACGAGGGAAAGAAACATAGCTGCTGTCCACCCTTTTCAATCTGGTGGCAAAAGATGCAGATTTGTTTTGGAGGGAGACGTCTTTGGTTTCAGCGACTGCGCTGGTCAAAGTTTGTGCATCATTTTTAAAAGGTAAATGCCTGGGCGTTCTTGTTGGGAATCTACTTTAACCAGGTGCCTATTAATCAGGCCATTGAGGTGGTATTTAAACCTGCAGAACGTAGGCTGCGATTGAGGCACATGCCCTCTTCTCCTCACCGAGCGGCGGCTGTTTTCTTCTCTAGGTCAAGCTGTCGGCTCGGTGCGAAGCCCTCCTGCCGCGGTTTGGCTCAGTTGGTCGGACGCCCGTGCAACACAACTGATTTTGAAAGGAAACGGCAGAGAGCCGCTGCCTGCGCCGCCGAGTCCTCTCATTCATTTTTTCTCCACCTGATCTGTTGTGGTACGGGAGCACATGCAGCGGGAGGAAGGCATAAACTGAGGGCGGCCGATTGGATGAGGCAGACGATTTCGTTACGGGGAGACAGATGCGTGTGAATGCAAAGCTCCCAAAGAATAGACACATTTCTTATCTCCACTTCATCCTCCTCCTCTTCCTCCTGACCCGTCCCTGCCCGCGGGCGAGCAGAAAGCAGAAATAGAACGATTCAGCCACCTGGCCTACGCCACCTAATCTCCTATTCCCTCTCCGACACCAGGGTGGGGTTTATAGACTGGTGGGGACCAGGCCAGAAAAGGCAGGAAAGTGAAATATGGAAACGTCAACGCGGCGTAAAAAGTGAGGAGCCCGAGGACGGAGCTTTAGTCGAAAGTGAGAAGTTGGATGAAGCTAGAGTGAAAAAAAAAAAAATCAATGACAGAGAGAGCAGAGAAAGTAGGAAAGAGTGGAAGCTATTATATGCCAATTTCAAGGCAATAAATCTTTATTCCTCTATTCTCCATCTATGAACATCATCATTGCAACTGAGCCAACAAAAGCATCCCTGCAGAGAGGCAGCGATTAACTCTTGGAATCATAAATGGCTGCAAAAATATAATATACCCTCTTTCATCCCGTATGTTTTTCCACATTTTTTCTGCCTCAGTCCCTTTCTTTATAATCTCACATACCCAGACATCCATCTCAAAAAGTTCCGGCAGGTCTGGGGAAAAGTTAAAAACAAATTTTGGAAGGCTTGAAGCCACGCTAATACAGTTCCACCTTGGAAGAGGTCTGCACTCACGCAAAGAATAAAGGTCCTCTCTGCAGATGGCCTCTGAAATACCTAAATATTCACTGTGAAATCTATATTCAATGTATCATTATACCACAACTGGACTCTTAGCTAATTAGCCACAATCGGACCTTCCTAAGTTCAAGCTAGTAATAGCATCTTTTAGCGGACTTTTCTGAGCTAGTTTTGCCAAACTTCACTCAGTGATAGTAGCAATGGCGATGGTGTTTACAGTGATAAATGCTCCTATAACACAGGCAAAGGTAGCGACTAGCTGGTGGACATGGCCGATTGTTAAAAAAATAGAAAAATAAAAACTATAGTAGAGCATTTCGCAGTTAAAGGGTTAACTGTTTCCCTGAGGAGCTGGTGGAGACCAAAAGCAGAGCTAAAAGGAGAGTGAATACTGGAATCAGATTTGACATGTGAAACGTTTGCTAATGTTGTGTAACAGGAACCGGTTTGCTAAAATGTTAGTCATATCAACATGTTAAGGTGTTAGAACAGTTTGTCTGTGTTGTGTTTAGTTTTTCACTGCCTCCGAATAGCAAAAAAACAGCTATTGAAGGTTTAATTCAAATGTAGAAGTGTCAGTGGCTAAATTTGCTATGTCAATTTCATTTTATTTTCAGGGATAAAAGAAGTATTTTAATGTTGTAGCCGGTTGAGCTAAAGCTTATTTCACAATTTTTTTATGAGAAATCTGAATCTACAAAGTGCGGCGATAGCAGTCATGTGAACCATCGAATTTCTCCATGAAATGTAGCAGAGAAAATATTGAATATTGTGAAATAGAAATGAACACATCAAATCAAAAGTTCCTCAAAGTTTGAAAGTACTCAGCAACATGTACTTGTTTATTTCCACCACTAATTACATTTATATACCACCGAGATTGTTTTTCTTTTCCTTCCCTGATAAAAATAATTATTTGTGGTACTGAGGTCTGAGCCTATCGTGACCGATTCGCTGGCTTCGAGAGAGATGTTACTTTGAGACGACCTTGGCTGATGTTTGCCTCCCGTCTCCACTTTTTTTTTCCCCATTATTTATTAGTCCATTTCTTTGATTTATTACCCTTGGCTTTCACTCATTCAGTCATTCGCTTTTCCTTTTGCCTCTGTCCTTTGCTCTCTCTCTTTCATTGATTGCCCTTGTGTCCGCTTATAATCCCAAAATGGTGGATCATGACACTTTGCTGTTGGTTTTTCAGCCACAATCACCCAATATTGATTTCCTTTCTTTCTTTAGT
Source organism: Istiophorus platypterus (assembly GCA_016859345.1). NCBI lineage: Eukaryota > Metazoa > Chordata > Actinopteri > Istiophoriformes > Istiophoridae > Istiophorus > Istiophorus platypterus. Next base: position 3,794,299 of record CM029132.1, on the reverse strand, counting down.
CCTAACACTAGACACAAAAAGCTAAAGAGCTATTTAATGCACTCATTTTAATGAGGCATGTTTAAGCAGCATTACCCAAATCTAATTCCTCTAAAATTTACACATGCTCGAGGACAGAGCACAACAACAAGGGGAGTGTTTGGGCAATCAGTTTTTGTATTGACGGACTGCAAATGGTACCATGCCGCTATAGTGTGTGTGTTGTGAGTATATGTGTGTGTGTGTGTGTGTGAGTGTGTGTGTGTGTGTGTGTAGGTGTACCATGTGTCCATGTCTTGAATACCTACAGAACAATAATGAACATATAATCAATACGCATTCTCTTATTAGTGGCTGAGTGAAATGAGCGAAATGGCCTCAAAGAAACCAACGAAAATCTATTTCGTTCTTCTTTTAATGTTCTGTCCTGGTGATTTTTGTAAGTCTTGCCACGTAAGCCCAAGTCAGGCGGTTGCAAAATCATCCCCCGTCCTGTCTCCGTGCAGCGGATGTGCCGAAGATCTGAGGCGAGGGGCTGAAATCTCCCTGAGCCCTTTCAGATACTGTCTGAGCGTGTGCCGTGGCCTGGCCTCGGAGGCTGGATGTGGAGGGGGGATTTGACTCGTGGGAATATTAGCTGGCTCTGCCAAATCAATTCTGGGGGGGGGGGCATTTCAGAAGCTTTCGAGTTTAAAATGGAATATATATGTATATATATCACGGAAATCTGCAAGTTAAAGCCCTTTAATCCGACATGCTAAGTGAAACAAATACAACGTTGAGTTCTAATCTTGTGATTTTAACCTTTTTTTTTCAAGTTTTATCCTGCGACAGGCTGCCTGAACACAGATGCCCTTTTCCAGCGATTGCCAACGTTGTACCAACGATGCTCTGCTGTGGGGAAACTTCACAGGGACCAAAGTGGATTAAAGGGAAAATCCACTCGAAAGCGCTAAAGCCACTGGTGATGTACAATGTGTAATTCGGTCAATTATTTTTTTCTTTTTTGAGTATTGATTTGTGCATAATTTGTTGGAGATACAAACGGCGGCTAAATTTTGAGATCCTGGCAAAGATGATGCGTTTGGATTTAAACATTTGTCACAATCCGATCTGGAGATGATAGTGATTGATTGATCGCATTGTTTCGTGGAAATTAATCAGAGCAACACGTCAAAATTCTGTAGGCGTCTAGCCGTTAAAACACGAGGCTGAAGTTTGAGTAGTTTGAAGGACTTCGTCATCGAGTCAGTGCGGACTGCACACGAAAGTCATTTAGAGGAAGAGCATGAAGCTAAAGATCTGTTTTCGAGCTCCCTATGGCCGAGATCCGCCATGTATCACACGGCTGGACATCCAGCTTGTGGCACCGTAAACGACCTGTTGGCGGCCTCGCTGAAGCGGCCCGGGTTTACCGGACCAGTGGCCCACGTGGCGCCGTGACGCCCAGCCTCTCGGCGTTTCGTGAATAGCTCCGTTCCTCTGCTCCGGAACCTCACCTCTTTTTAAACCTCAGCAAACGCACAAACACAATGCTCTTCTGCCCCCCCCATCGCAGGCGAACACGCTCGGCGGGGACGAGGAAATCCACGCAACAGGCTAATTAAATGGAACCAGCCTCCACTTATAAATCTTTAAATGTGATTGTGTGCATGTGTGTGTGAGGGACATCATTAAAGGTTAAGTAGTGATTAATAGACTCACATAAGCTGGTTTAATGGAGCTTTTATATCACGGTTTAACGTTCCTGGAGGTGAGGGGGTTGCTACATGGTCTGGTCAGCCCTTTCCCTGGGAGTTGAAACCCTGTAACCCTTCTTCACTCTGTTCCCTGCACCTTGAAGCATACACAAATTTTGTATGTGTGTGTGTGTGTGAGACCTGGAGGAAGACATAAGCGGAGCACGACGGACAGGTGAGGGAGTTGAAAGTGAAGTCGAGAAACCGAGTATTTTAGCTGGTAAAAACTGCTTCTGGTAGAGTATACTGTATTCAAAGGGCATATATGTGTGTGTCAAGATGTCAGACAGTGGAGGAAAGAAAAGAAAATCCCCAAAGCACATCACCTTCAAAGCAAGACCAGCCACAGACTGTTTGAGTGTGATTGTGTGTGGTGACTGTATCAAACAGGGTCCCACCGCAGGACGTTTCCTCAAAAGTTGAGAAGGGAGGTGAGTGGAATACAGAGCGAGAGAGGAGAAAAGAGGAAGAGAAGAAAGAGATGGGGAGACGGGGAGGTGGGGGGAGGGAGGAGAGAAACGAGGCAGGAGAGCGTCAGAGCTGGGGAGGGGTGGCAGAATAGAAGAAACATGGATGCAAATATTAAAAGAAGGGAGTAAAAGAAAGATGAGTGTTGGGATGCAGGAAGGGAACGAGATAAATGTATGTAGAGAGGTGAAAGGGGAGAAAGAGGCAAAGAATGGAAGAAAAACATGGAGGGATGGAAGAAAGATGCACAGAAGGATCGCACGAGGAAAAAAGAAGAAGAGAAAGACAAATCGTTAGGGTGATTGGGAGGAAAGGAAGAAAAGGAGAGGGATAAAGGAGGAAGGTGTCCACGAGGAGGGGGAAATAAAGGGGAAGGGAGAGTGTGCAGTGAAGAGGAAGAGAGTAATGACAGGGGGATGAGAGGAGAGAGGAGGCAGGAGGAGAAGGGGATGAATGAGACGGAGGGAAGGACGGAGGAAGCTGGCAAAGGGCGGAAGGGAGGAAGGAGACAGGAGGACCGAGGATCAGAAAGACCGACCGCCAGCAGGGAGGGCCTGTCAAGGCTGGAGGAATTTATTCCTTTCAAAAGAGAAGGAAAAAGAACGCTGTCAAAATGCCAAGTCACAAACAATTAGGGGCTCGAAAGGGAAAAAGCCGGAGTGAAGGAAGAGCCAGAAAATGAAAGGAGCAGACAGGCTACAGCCGAACTCCTGGACGGAAAAGAAAGAGAAAAAATAGGTTAAGAAGCAGCAGGTCAGCGGGTACGACAGGCGAAGCCGGCAGCCAGGAAGACTGGAGAATAAAACTTTATCCAGGTTTGGCCCGATCCTAATTCCCGGCCGTCGGCCGCGGCCCGAGCCCCTAGGATGCTAATCCCATCCGAACAAGCTTTAATCAGAGGGAGAGAACAAGAGACATACAAAGAACGTGGAGGAAGAGAAAATGGCAAATGAGGTATATTATTTATTAACATACAGGTTAATGCTTAATCACAATATTTAACTGAATTCATGCCGAAGTCTACGTGTGCGCGCATGTATGTGCTCACTAGTCTATATTTTACACTTGACAAATGTCTTCAGAGAATAGTGGGAAGTCTTGTCTCACTCCCTCACTCTCACACACACACACACACACACACACACACACACACGCTGACAGGTGTGAGGCAAATCCTTTCCCTGTGATGGAAACTTCCAGGGAACCCTCGGGACATACAGGGAACGCGTTGTGTGTGTGTGTGTGTGTGTGTCTGAGTGTTGACAAATCCGGATGGGCTGACAGCAAGAATAACATTTGTGTGTGTGTGTGTCTGCGTGTGCAGAGGTGCGTGGAAGCTTCTGTCATGGCTGCCTTGTTAAATGGCATTCTTTTAACTTGACTTCCTGTGTGTGTTTGTGTGTGTCTGTGTGAGCACATACAGGTTGTGACGCACTGCAGGAGCATCTAATACACACACACACAAACACACAACTGTGTGATTCTGGGACAACACACACAAAGGGGAAGGGGTGGGGGGGGGTGTCAAAAGCGTAAATCAATCAAAGCCTGGGTGGGAATCTGAACGCGGAGTAGTTGTTCTGCAGGTGACGCCGCCGTAATCGATGCGGCGTGCAGATAAACACGGGCCCGCCTGGGTCTTTACACAGCTGCGTGACTCCAGATGTTTGCCGCGCCGCTGTTGCGCCTCTCTGCATCGCGGGTCTTTAGCGGCACATGTCAGGTGACGGCGAGCTCCTGTCTGGAAGGCGGAGAAAACATGCTCGCAGTCATGTTTACCGGTCGATATGATTCTTTAAGGGACTCGAGAGCGGCTGCGTCGGGATTTGACTGGAAACGAGGAGGAGGAGGATCGGCTCGCACAGGGACACGGGCTAACACGCTGACTTGTACGCAATGAATTAATAATAATAAACTATTATACGCCTTTCATACAGGAAATACAGCTCAAAATGCTTTACAATAGACGTACTGCATTTATGAGAACAGACAAAGTGAAGATAACAGGGAGAGAACGTGAGTTAAGAAAATAATCAGAACAAGGATAAAATGCTGCAGTTAAGTGAAGAACATAATAAAAAAGCCATAGTGGTAGAAATAATTTAAAAAAAAAAAAAAAAAAAAAAGGGTAAAAGCAATGATGAAAAATGAAAATGCAACATAAGGTGAGATAAAGTTATGAAAAGATGCATTAAATTAGAAACCAAGTGCGTTAAGTGGTGCAGCAAAGAGCAAGTGAAAGGTTCATATAAAGAGACAATTGTAAGCCTTATTTTGAAAACATCCAGGGACCCGCTCCCCTGATACCTACGTTCCGGCGTCTTCCGTAGTTCGGGAACGTAATCCACATCGAAATGCTTCGAATAAACCGGCAGCCGACGGCGGCAGCGCTGGCGACGACAGGCGGCTAAAGGTGAGCTGCAGACGCAGTGTGGCCCTCGGCTGCTCGAGGCTTTGTATCTGGGGACCGGGACCCTGAAGCCGGCTCAGGGTGCTACGGGAAGCCGGAGCGGCCAAAACTGGACCAATGTGCCAGTAAATAACAACAACAAAAGAATCATATAAAAAGTAAGAATGAAGGCACGAATTATTCTATTTACGTCCATGAACGCTCACACTTCTGCGAGATATTCCCTTTGGCTTTGTCGTCCAGTCCCTGCACGGTGCAGCCACGTTAAAGTTTCCACCCTCGGGTTTTATCCTTCGTTGGTTGAACCAGTCATAGTTTACTTCAGCTACTGCAGCTCCGGTGATGTTTCGCCCGCGGCAGCTCTGAACACTTTGTCACCCGGACTTGGTTTTTATGTGTTTGGGTTTTTTTTTTAACAAGGATGTTGGGGGAAAGCACTTTTTTACAATTCTCTTTTGTGTGACTTCAGGGTGCGACACACACTGTGCACACACGCTCGTCATCTTAAAACACACACACACACACACAGTGTCCACACACACTTTGCGAGCACTTGTGTTTTGGCTCGTCACGGCTGAAGCTGTCATCTTGGTCTTGAGTGACGGTTATGTCATCTGATTTACTGACCTCAACTTCAGCCAGTAAAACATGAATCATAGGTATGAGGACCCATCTCCTTTCTGCTTCTCACCCCCCCCCCCAACTATCTCACTCTCCCACCTGTCTCTTTTTGACCCCCCATCGTCGCTCTCCATGATGACCGCGGTCGGAGATGGCGCCTGTCGGTGGCCCCAGGGGCCCACAGAGTGATTCGCACTTTTAAACTCGACCTTGCGTACAGGTTCAAAAAGGATGCAAGGATGCTCCCGGGGAGCGAAATGTGTGGTGGGGGGGGTTGGGGGGGTCTGGGTTGATATGAGCTTTGCCCCCCCCCGATCACCTCCCAGTAACTCTGGCCCCTGCCATAAACGCAGCACTTAAAGTCACGCAGAAACAAACCTTCCCTCAGATTGTAATCCAGCCAGCGACCCCGCTGCCAACACTGTAACTGGGGAACGATCCGGCAATATACGGACATAAATTTCTAGGAGGCAAGGATGGCCACTTATTTTCTAAACCTCTGTGCACTCTTACTTCCTTAAATTTTACCACCATTTTTGCTTTGTGCCCATTCATTTAAGTGCATTTTTCTCCCCCACTGCTGAACTGAATTCATGGCTGCATTATTCATGAACACGTGAAAAGGAGCAAAAATTCAGAGCTCAGGCTAAACCTGGATTTTAAATATGCTGATCGTGGTTGCTCAGTCAGTCAGTCAATGTAATTGAGTTATCCCACAGCTGAAGTGTATATGAGATTAATTCAGTACATTAACAAGTTTAATACCGACTCAGAATACTGAGGGGCAAAGCTTTATATTCTCCTCGGGTCTTAAGTGGGTTCTGATTCAACGCTGAATATTAGGTTTTACTGCGAGGTAGAAACAACGCATCTGAATCCCATCAGCACATTTCAGAGCATCAGTCTGAATGTTTACTGGTTTATTCAGGAACATTTCATCCAACAGCTGAGGGCAAAAAGTCGATCCCTTCTGCATCGTCTCTGTTTTTGTTCCTGCGACTGATCGCTGCATTTCTTAAGGAACAAATAATTTTTAAAAAATATATTTTCTCAATTGCTGTTTCCTCTTCTTTTGTTTTTGGTGGATTTTCCAGTTCTGGCATCTTGTCTAATTGCTCCGTAGCTTTCGCTGGCCAGCTGAGCCCCTCGGCTTGGACCCGGGAAAATCAGAAAAATGTGTTGCCTCGGCTCAAACGATGGAGCGTGAATAATTTCTGGAAAAGTTTCCGAAACTGAATTTTTCCCGCAAAACGTTGAAAAAAAATAAGTCAATTTTAAAAATGGCGTCACACCCTCGTCCTTGTCAAAATAAATAAATAAATAAAGGCAAAAAACCCCCAACTTGATACCAGAAATCATGCTTTACATGTATGGCTTTATATAAACACCTTATTTACCAGTTATTTTCAGACACCTGGATTATGTAACATAGGTAGCGATTCGTCCTTATTTTTTTTTATTTTAATCCCCGTCTGTCTATAATACTTCAATACAGAAGCTGTTAATGCTGAGGATGGACTTTATCCTCTGTCACGTCAACTGTTAATATACGTATATCCAATGTAGAGGAGCCTCTCGTGGGTTTTAATCCGGCAGTTCAGCGGGTCTGACTAATACCCGATGAGGAGTGGTCTGGGCACGGACACTGGGTTTTTTTGGTTTTGTTTTTTTTTTAAACATTGACGCACAGAGATTATAAACTGTGATTAGAGTAGATTATAAATGCGCGTTAACCTTGTGGTATTAATTGTTCCCTTTTGAGAGGCCGCTGTACATCATCTGGTCTCCATCAGTCCGAAACTACGCCTTCTCTTTGGTTTTCCCATGTTCTCAAATTTTAAAAAAATTAAGTAATTTCTCATTTCATCCAAAAACAGTCTCCTTCGTCTCTCGATAATCACACTTCCTTTTCTCTCTTCTTTTAATTTTCTGTTTACCTTCGATCTTCTACCCTCTGCTTGTTTTTTCTTATAACCCCATAATCACGCTGCAGCATGTTTACTCTTCTCATACACAGATAAAACTATTTTATACTCGCGGAGATTATTAAAGTCATTCAAGGTCCCTGCGATAAAACAGCTGCATTGTAAGTGAGCGAGTCACATTCCTGTAGCCGAAGGTCTCCACACCTTTAAAAAAAAAAAAAAAAGTCTTTTTTATTTCTAGCGTCTGCAAATATTCTACTGTAACTTTACAGAATCAGTGAAGTGCAAATTAATGACGCAAAAGTGCGAAATAAAAAGGGAAGCTGGATAATACTCTGGATGGCAGGAGCGATTTCGAATGAAAAGAAAAAGTTTGTAGTCGAAGGATCAAGGCGAAGAGAAGAAGGGCTAAAAAACTCAATCACTTTAGTCTGGTATTGATGCGCGATTGCTTCATTTTTGCTCCGCTGCCAAGAGAAAATGTTTCAAAAATTAAGTTGTTTTTTTTTGTTTGTTTTGTCTCTTCACCATCGGAAAATTGTCTGGTAACATTTTGGTCGAATAAACTTCTGCGCTTTTTTTTTTTGGCGAATGCACTAATGTAAATCATTAATCATTTCAATCTTCCGCCCATTTATTTTCCTATCAATCCGAACCCATCCTGGACATATTTATATCTTCAATTTAATTAATGCACTAATGTAAATCATTAATCATTTCAATCTTCCGCCCATTTATTTTCCTATCAATCCGAACCCATCCTGGACATATTGAGCCGGACAGAGCCTCTTCCCAGTCCTAAACCCGGATTCCTGCAGGATCCTGTAAATCCACCACCACCCTGAAGTTTAATCGCCCCACAGGGCAGGAAAGCCAACGCGGCCCCTCCTGCTTCTCACATCAAACAGCCCCATCCTCAATTCAGGAGTAATTGGTTTCATCAGAAAGCTCTACCTTTTCCGTGTTCTGACGGAATAAATCAGAACATTCTTTAATGTTCGCTGATCAATATTTAAAGACCACAGATGACTATAGCTCATAAAGTGCTACCCCTCCACCCCCCACAGCTAAGAGCACACTTTATATCTTCAATTTAATTAAAAGCCAACATTTAGTGAAAGTGGGCGCCTCACTTTTCAAGAGGTTGTAATCTCATTTTAAACAAAAAACTCTTAAGCACTAATTTGACAGCACTTTTTTTTTTTTTACTACGTGCAACGAATACCTTCTGACATACAAAGTCAAGATACTTTGAATAAATCAAGATCTTCCTCCTTCCCCATTTTAAATAACAGAGGGAAACACAGAACAGTTTTCTTTTACAAGTTTGATTTTAAAGCAGCAGAGGGGAGAATAATAAGCTGCTTTGATTCACAATGAGCAACTTTGATGGCGGAGACCACTTTGTTTTTTCCTCGATTTAGGATTCCAGGCAGACTTTTACAAGTCGTCAGAGCTGGGAAATCTCTCTCTCTCTCTCTCTCTCTCTCTCTCTCTCTCTCTCTCTCTCTCTCTCTCTCTCTCTCTCTCTCTCTCTCTCTCTCTCTCTCTCTCTCGTCACCATTACAGGAACAAGGTAATCAGACCCAATAAGCCTCAATATTTATCTCTGCTTTCCATTTGGAGGCAGAACAACAACATTGCAGCAGTTTCAATCTGCTATAAGTGACCCCCCCCACCACCTTGAGAAGGCGTGGGTCTGACTGATGACCGACTGATTCCACGTCAATCTCTAGGGGTCTCGACCGCGAGAGAGACCGAGACAATTCAGCCAAATGAAATCCTCTTCTGCAGGATAACTGAATCGAGCACCGCATTCGTAGTGGAACACGCAGACGCACCTACAAAAAACACACACAACCACGCGCAGACACACACACACAGACAGCCCGAGGGCTGTTGCGTCCATACTTGCAAGGATGCATGACTGAAACATTTGAAAAGAAAAAGCTGGTGACGACAAACTGAAGTCGCGAAAATACGAAGAGGCTGCAGAGATTTGCAGTTTTTGTGTCTCTCCTGTATCTTTAGCAGGGTTCAACTATGAGTAGTCAGTCAAAGGTTAAAAGAAACATGCATTTCTTGTCCTTCATGGTGCTGCCTCAATAAAAATAAAGAAAATTCAACCTGACCAGTCGTGTTACAAATTTACCCCTTTAGAGTGTTTTTTTCTGAACAGGACCTGAGCAAAACCTTCCCAAACCCAATGTGGGTAACTTAATGTCAAAGCACAGTCAGAGCTGATCCCAGAGGGACCCAAGGATCACTGGGCCCGGTCCTCCTGGACCCAAACGGACCCCACTGTCACTGACTGCAAAACGCCATGTGATCAGAGCTTATGAGATGCTTCAGATCCACTCGGGTGTTACAAGCACAGACCAAAGACCAATGGCAGGACAGCAAGACTGTATCCTGCCTGGTCAGACCGAGTGTATTTTGGACCTGATCCAACATCAGGTCTAGATTCTTCGGAACCCAGTGTACACGTCAATAGCTCACACCCCAGTATTGTAAATTGGTGAGTCAATTTTTCCCATGGGGGGGGCATTACAGAAAAACTCTGAGGACCTGGCTCTGTTTGAATCAAACTAGTTCATGTGTGTTTACATCAGTTCCAAATGGCCACACTTGAAGGCGCCAACTCCAAAGCGGGCCGACACATGGCGAGCGTTACAAGCGCCCACTCGGGGAAGGTTAAAAGGTGTTCACGGCGTTGCACACGCAACAAGAGGCGGTCGTGGAAGGAGTGAAGAACAAACAAAACAAAAACCAGAGCCTGAGAGCGACGGGTGGGAACCCTTTCCGTCTTCACGTCGCCGAGCGCCGGGCCGAGCTCAGCGTGAAGCCGCTTTTCTAAAAGTTAAAAAAGAGCAGTTGGACGAGGCCCATCCAATTCCAGCATCAGAGAGGCAGGAGGAAGAGGAGGCGGCGGAGGGGTTCAGACTGTGGTCAGTGATCTGAAAAGCCCTTTGAAGCATATACTGCTGCCTTGAGCTCCACTACCTCGGCCCCTGATTTCAATTTCAAACCTCAATAAAAAAAAAAAAAAAAAAAAAGGCTCGTGCTTCCATCGGCCCCTTTAAAAGAAGCAAGGAGCAGAAACACACCCTGGGAAGGTCTGGAAGTCAAACCGCTCCTCGCAAATGATACAAATACAACGGTATGCGCACGATGCCTGAAGACTGAGACGCTCATTCCTGCACAGACATGCCAAGATTTTTGAGCGCAGAGAGTCGCACAAACCGTGGAACCCTCGTCCGCAGAGGTTCCCGCAGCCTTGCGCCCGCGCACATCCCCGGTCACATCCCCGGTCACATCCCCGGTCACCCCGCGATCCGCCGCCCCCCCTTCATATCCGTTTTCCTCCCGGATCGGTGGAACTCTGATCTCAGCCTCTACAGTTCACCCCTGTGACCCCCCCCCCCCAACAGAGAGTCTTTTATAATCCCCCCCATTTAGAGGGACAGAAAAAAAAGAAACGGTTAGCGGCGATATGTAAAGCCTGCTGATCCACTCTGATTAATTCTGTAAATCAAACAGGAAGCGTGTTTGTGTATGTGTGTCTGACCATCTGTCTTTGGCTGGTGTTTGTTTAAAGTCTCATCTAACAGCAACCCCCCCCCCCCCCACAAGTCCCTCAGGACAAAATGGTCCATTCCATTTTGTCTGAAAAAAGAAAATAAATAAATAAAATAACTGCCATAGTAAATTTTACCTGCATTTCTAACCGCCATCCATCTGGTGGGCACGTCTTTCCACATGAGCCTAGAGAGAGAATTATTTCATACGTCCACGACCGTGATCGTGATGGTCGTAGTAAATGGGTGATGAATGAAATACGCTTAACAGAACCTCCGCCGCTGCCTAAGAAAAAACAAATATAAATCAGGGAAATAGCCAGTTTTCACAGGGAGAACAACAGTCACCGGGCAACAGTGCCTGTTTCTCAACAACCCTGAAAGAACTCTGGAGCTGGGGAGATTAAGACGAGGGGGTGTGGGGGATTCGAACCCTCAACCTCAGCAGAGTCAGGGTGCACGACGACGCCGAGACGGAGAGAAACCCGAGGAGCACCGGGCCCTACTGCCTCTGCTCCGACGCCTCCGGGAACTTCAGGCCATTTTAGCTCCGTTGAAAGAAGGGGGGGGCAACCAGGCTGTGGTGAACAACAGAGTCTGGGGCTCTGGCACCACAATAGACCCCGAGACAGATAAGTCATCTGTTAAAAAATGGATGTAGGATTCTGCCCTGAGGGAAGTGAAGGATAAAAGCAGTCGAACCTGCTCCTTTGTTTCGCGTTTTCTGGTCATGTGCCAACGCGCCAGTTGTCCTGCCACGGCGCCTCCGGGTGGAAACCCGCTGGGGGTCGACGTCCCCGTCGGACCGGCCTCGGCACCATTAGGACGTTTATGTCGATTTGCACACACTGCGTGCGGCCAGGGGCCGCTCTGGATAAACGACTCCGCCAAATGCCGCGCATGAAATGGCACCTGTGGCTCCGTCTCTCGGGCTTTAACAAAAGGAATCGAGGTTTTTTTCCCAACGCAGATTATGTGGTTGAAAAAGGCGGAAGGAGAGAGAGAGAGAGAGAGAGAGAGAGAGAGAGAAACATCAGGTGCCCAAAAATAATAAAAAAATGTCCCGGGCTCTAATCCTCCCTGGAGACAGGTGGATTATCGGGACGTTCATTGAATAAACACGGGTACACACTCGGAGGCGCACACGCAAACACACACACACGCTGCTAGATGATTTAATTCCCACTTTGGTGCAGGTATGTGCTGCTCAACACCCCCCCCCCCCCGAGAGGCTTGGACGAGACGCAGAAAACCGTCAACGGAACACGGCGGTGGATGGACACACAGCCACACCCTCTCTGAATGGAAACCCAGCAACACACACACACACACACACACACACACACACACACACACCGACAATACACAGCATCTTTTACAACAAAAGTCTCTGAGCCGAGCGCTGAATCTCAAATCTGGCTTTTTATCCCCGAACCGACGCCTGGATGCGGAGAGAATCCGACTCCGGCGCGAGTGACCGACGGATTCCTCCCGATTGTGGAGTGATTTTTTTTTTTCCTCCACGATGCGGGATTCCCGGCGCCTGGACACGATTTCTAATCACGTGTCATGTCAAATAAACAAACAAACAAAGGGGGAAAAAAAACAATGAAAACATCTAAATCTGAAAAAGCCGCATAAATAACTTGATATCGGCGTTTTTCTTTTTTTTGCGGCACAATAGACTCCGCGATGCGTAAAAACCCGCAATTCGCGCAGTCGCCACGACAACTCGGCTCCTCGTCCACCTGCAAATGAAACGACGTCCCCGCGGGGGCCACGCTCCGCGTGTCTCCACACCACGCGCCTGTCGTCTCGACGGCGTCGCGCGCTCGCACGCCGCGGCTCGTGCGGCGCGTCCTAACCTCGGTATCCACGTCTCCCTGAAACGTGTCGGGGGAAAAAAAAGGAAAAGGGGAAATAAAGGACCCGATTTCCCTCAAAAGTTCCCTCCTGGTGAAAACGGGCTCCACCGGACAACGGCGACAAAACTTCCAGCCCCGCGTTCGTCCGCGCGCAACTCCGGGAAAACCGGAGGTGCGAGGGGCGCACGGATTACACCTCAGCTCCCCCCGGCTGAACGAGGCGGGGGGGGGGACAGAAAGACGTTCACTCACCCGTGCAGACGTCCAGTCGTTCCCCTGCAGACTGTGGTGTCGTTTTCTTTTCTTTTCTAAATAATAGCTACATCCTCCTCCTCCTCGTCGTCGTCGCCGTCTCTCAGCGTTGGCTACAGTATGTCCATGTCCCTGCTTCGGTCCAGGGACGAATCTCCGGCTCTTATCTCTTATCTTCTCAGCGGAGGGGGCACGGAAAAGCCCCCTCCCAAAAAAAAAATGAATAAAAATAAATAAAAAAAGCCCGGTGGCGGTGCGGGCGCGCGGTCCAGTTCGCCCTTAGGTCCGGGTTTCCATCAGCTGGTCCCGGACGCGGTGGCAGAGAACCGAGGCGGACGCACCGGACACGTCCTGCGGTCCATTTCTCTTTTTTCCGGTCCCGGTGCGCACTCGCACTTGCAGACGCGTCCTGCGCCAACACAGGGTAATAAATAAAAACGACAGTGGATCCTCCTCAAAGTTCAGGCCGAAATGACAATAAGAAAAATGATAATAAAAGCAACGGTTGATCTACTCGGCGGGATGTTGAGAGATCCGTCTCCTCCAAGGAGGGAAAGTTTCTAACGCCGGGGACCGGAGCGCGGAGGATGAGAGCGAAGCGGCGATAGAGGAATCCTGACGGACTAGAGCCGAGAGGAGGGGAGGGGAGGGACGGAGAGACAGAGGGATGGAGTGGGAGAGAGAGGAGGGGGTGGAGGGGGAGGGAGGCTCAGACTGCAGATTCCGACTCGCCTCACCGACCACATGTCGTCTCCTGCCCCCCCATCGTGAAGGCCCCAGACAAGCTCAAGCAGATTTTGAATCACAGAGCTGTGGCGCGTGGACGCAAACCAATAAACAACGACCAAAAAAAACCCCAAAACGCAACAACAGCTGCACAGCGGCCGAGGGCAACATCTGGGATCCCTGTTGCTACGGTGTCACATTTTGTCCTTTTGATTTGTTCATTTGGCATCTCAGGGTGACGGTCTTCAACGGAGAACCAACAACCTGCAGGGTTTTTAAAGTTCTATTACCTCCGCCAGTAGTTTACTGGTTTTATTTATTGTTGTTGTTGTTGTTACTTGATCATAATGCTCCCACTAGATCCCACCGTCTGGACGACCATGTGCAGGCGGTGTCCGTCTGGCACATCCTTCACAGATACTTCAACATGCTTCAACGCCTGCACACACACCAGGAAAACTCTGACTTCGCTTCGTTCCAGTGGAGTCCATTCTTTTACAGACAGTTTTTTTTGGGGGGGGGTTCAGGCCCATTCACGCTCCCCCATAATTCAAACGCCTTTTAAAAAGGTACGATTCACTTTACGGGTGTGTGATACGATCCAATAGAGTCGAGAAGGTGTACCTCACACCCCCTCAATAATTCACAAGTGTTGAATGAAGGGGCAACGGTTTTCTGACCCTGGGGACCATTGGGACCGACTAGCACTGGCCCAGTCTGGCCCGGTACAGCGGTTCACCAACTAGCCCTTTAAACCAGAGCAGCTGAATGGAATTCAGCCATCATTTATATCAGTATCTACCCCTCAGCTTTTCCCTAACGGCCACGTCAAAATGTCTATTGCTTCACGTTTTCATCGCTCATGTTACTTCATTAACTTTAGCGGTGTCATAGTTCTGCCCGACTCCAGTCGTCCGGAACCACTGACAACACCCGAGAGGTTGTGTGGGTCCTGTGGAGACGCAAAGGCGCGAGGAAAATGTTCTCACTTTCCAAAAATGTCCTCAATGTGTAAAAGTCATTTCAGGTCTCAAAGATAGGAGTAAAAGTACACGCGCGCAAAAACATACACACACTGACGATAAACTGTAATATTGTAAATTAAACCAGGAATTAGCCTCATAACTCTTAAATTAATTATTCTTTAGTAATGAATCGCCTCATTAACAGTGTACATCACCCCCCCCCCGTGGTGAGAAGAAGATCCGATTTCTTACCTCTCTCGCTCTTCAGCCACTCTCCTCTCCACGTCGCATCCTATTCTCCTCCCACCGCCATGGGTCAGATCCCGCGTCTCCTGCTTTGGTTCAGCTGTTGATCCCATTACCCTACACTATGTTACACACACACACACACACACACACACACACACACACACACACACACATGTTCAAAGGTCAAGGATGAAATTAATTTCATAACTACGTGTGTCAGAGGTGAGGGGTGCATTGCAGTACATATGTCTTCGCACTCAAGCCCCCCCCCCATCCATTGTTATGTTATACACATAGCTAGCACATATAATTCCTGACATTAAGTAAACGCTGTCAAACACTGCAGAGATTCGCCGCGTTAGTTCGGTCTGGGAACAGAGTGCCGATCAAAACCGTGGCTCTTTTTCAGACCTGACACCAATAAATGTATGTTTATATATAGCTCACAAACAAACAGGGCCATTGCCTTGTTTTATTTTTTCCTCTTCACAATGAAAAATGGTTATTATCTCTGAATCTGGCAGGAATTTGCATGCGCCTCTGGTGCAGTGTTAAAATTCACAAGTTATCCCAATTTCATTAAGTGTCTCACACACATAGCCCTGCAATGAATTATGCAGAATTTACTACACGCTTACCTTGTGTTTGTCCCATAACCATGGTGGAAATATCAGAACCATACTGGAAGGAATAATAACTCAAGCAGCATGACCCCCCTACACCCACACACACACACACACACACACACACACTTCCGCAACCATTCCATGTCAAAAACATGATGTATAATACATCACCCTGCACTAGTTTCCTCTGGGATAATAAAGTCTTAATGTCACATACTCTACTCACATTGCATTTATCTTGTGCATACAAGGCCAGAGCCACACGATATTACAATGTACATACATCATTTAAACCTAGTTAAACAACACAGGAATGCTATCTAATGCTGTGGTTTTTGAAAGCCTGGTCCTAGGGAGCCAAAGAAGCTACTGGTATCTCCTCCTGCCAACTAGCGGACTGCTCTTAATTGCACTCACCTGCTGCCTGAGGTGAAAATCGGTTGCTGATTAGAAGCAGCTGGGCCCTGACTCCTGGGGACTCTATGGTGACAGCGTAAGATACATAGCCTAAGTCACATACTCTGCTATACAGTATATAACCATAAACCATGACAATAAACTAAACCAAAAGAGAAACAGATATATAGTTGCTGCAGAAATCCCAGTTTTTATTAAATGCAGCTGAGCCTCTTTATGATCTCAAAGAGTGAAAAAATAGAGTAGTTTTGATGCCATAGTCAACTGAGCTTAAATTCCGTGTCTGTCTTGTGTAGACTTCAGCTGTGATTTATAATCAACAGAAAAGACTTGTGTGTAGCACACGTGCAGCAAAAAAAGATAAACAAATATGCAAAAGGAGTTTTCTAATGGCAGTGTCTCTGAGAGGTTTCTTGGAGAACTGCATTAGAGAACCTTGCATTGCCAGCCTAAAATGATCCTAACACAATTTTCTACCCCCCCCCGACTACCCAGAAAAATCCAGAACAGCTGTTCTGAGAAAATTCAGCACCGACAGAAAGACATGAAGAAATGTGAGACAAGGGGGGATCAAACAATGGAGAAGCAAAGGACGCTTGGAAGTCGGAGTGGATCGGAAAATGTGACTGCAGCTTTCAGCAATGCACCCAAGGCCATGTTTGGACAGAATCGAACTGTGCGTGAAAAAGCGTAGCCGTCTTGCTCCTTTGGATGCGGTCGGTCTGTCAGCGCGGCGGGGGTGCCGAAGGTTCAAAACTATGGGGGGGGTTATCCAGCACGAGACTCAACCACTCAGCGCCTTCCAACAGGTACTGAGGGGCCCGGGAGTTGTACAATGTTGGCTTGTTCACTAGTAGTGATGGTGTGGAGCTAGATTATGAGCATGCATGCATAGCTAACAGATTCCCGTGGTATCTCTGCAAGTGTTTCTCTGAGACTTGGCATCAACCATGGCATTCATCGCCCATAGCCTATAGCTGGCTAGCTAGCTTGTGTCAGTAGCTCTTTGCCAAGTGGTGAGTTTTGAATTGGAGAGTCAGGCAACACTGATAACTCGGTGCGAGAATGCGAGTGAGTGGTGAAGTTACACCATCCGTCGGCCACCCAAGTTTTGGAGTCGCCCGTTTGGCCGTCGCTTCGTCAAAAGTTACTGACGCAAACAGTTTTTACCTGGATGTTCACAGGCAGCGTTGAGTTTCTTTGTCGCTATATCTACCGACTTTTCAGACCCCTCGAATTATTTTTTTTTCAATGCACCTAGTAACAAATCTGGGGATTTTTGGACAAACCCAGGCTACTTTCCATGGAACCTTTCCCTGCATTTCAACTGACCACACGACAGCTGACACAGACGTGCATGAGCTTCTAACTGTGTGATAATTTTACAAATCACAGCATAGTTGTTGTCTTTAACATGTACAGTGATTCTCTCCGACAAAATCGCGCTTATAAAATCAGGATATTAGCAGTGGAGAGCAGCAGCTTGGAAATGGAAGTGACTGCTGGTAAACATGTATCCTTAATGGGCTGCATTTCAGCCACTATTTCATACTTGTTCTGTTGTCTGACAGCAGAAGAAGAAACAGCTTTATTGGAGATGCGGCTGTATTAAATTACTGTTTATGTGAGCACAGACAGTAGGAGCGAAGCAAACAGATCAAGAGCGCTCCAGCCGTATACTAGGGCCTGACCGAGTCTAGTTGAGTTTGTAGCAGGCGGCTCAGTTTCACAGATTCCTTCCCTCTTTTCGATTTCTTCACAGGGCTTCAACTAAACACTGCTTAGCCATAAAATCTGTATGTCTTTGACCCCTCCCATTAAGGTTTAACACAGTCAGACACAATTTCTGCCTCTAGAGCAGCTCTGCCTTTGAGAAATGTTTGCATAACTAAAACTCTAATCTGCACTCTCTTATCTTCCCCTGGATAAATAAAGCTTTAATCATAATGTCGCCTGCAGAACAGCTCATTTAATTTTCAATACATGGGGACAAGCCTGAAAGAAAATATTCACAGTGCTTGATCACAACTTATTACTGATAGCAGCATCAGCAGCAGAAAAGTTCTACAAAAATCTTATTTCAAAGTGTGTTCGCAAATGTTTTGTAATCTCCCTCCCTCCAATTTGCACTTATTACTGCTAGTTGTCAGCGTAATTTTTGCCCTAAAGATCCACATTGATTTAAACTTGGAACAGTCTGAACAGACAAATAAAAACTAAATCATTTGTCTGGTTTTGAGCAAATCAAAGCATCCTGCTCATTTCTGCCCCCTGATTCTTTTTTTGCAATTGAATCTTTGACCAATTCTCTGCCAAAAAAATAACAATATTTTAAAGTTTTCCTAAAATTACATTGAGGTTTGTTTTCTGTTTTATTTTAAATACCACTCAGATTGCATTTAGTTTGTGTGTCAGATGTAAAACCCAACATTAAAGCCCAAACTTTTGGACTTATCCGGGGATAAATCTCTAAAAGGCCCCTGTGAATCTGTAATGGTTGGCAAACCTCTGGGATACATCACTGCACATAAAACATAAAGCAACTGTCAGAAGTCATTCCTCAGCTATGAAATACATAAATATAATGTGCAAAGAAATATTAATTTCAAATAGCAGGTTTTATATTTTATTATAGATTTTTTTTAAATTTAACATATATGTTTTATATTTTATGTACGTAGTTGTAATCAGGTAGGAATCCCCATCATGACAGACAATATTTCATAAAAATTCAATATGAACATTATAGATTTATTTGATCCCATCAATATTTACAAATGCTCTGTATTATATATGAGAGTGGGATTACCGTGGTCGTTGAATTTTTCATACAGAGCACATTTATTATGTCGATGCATCGTATGCATGCATTCATTCATACTTGCTATGTAAAAATATGATCCAGAGAGTGTGCAAAGAAGGGAACGTGGTGATAAAAGTCAAACAATTCTTAATCAAAAACCTTGTTTACACACATTTCTCCACTATTTGAGATGAAATCAATTCTTATCGTCACAGTCTCTGGCAAACGGTTTTTCATACAACGTAGCATATATTGCAGCCCCCTAACCAAAAGTGGAACTTGCAAGGTCAAAGACAGGGAGTCGAGAGTAAAGATAAAGCCCCGGAGTCCCAGATGCTTCCAGTTGAAAACTTTCAGGAAGTGGCTCAGCACTGGACTTTATTTTAATTGGGGAGGTTCAACAACCGTACATTTGTCAAACCGACCAGTTAATCCTCATTCTTGAGGCATGTCCGATGCATAGGAGTCTCCTTCGTGTGTTTTGCACTAGTTTGTTTTTTGAATGTGGAGTGGTTTCGGTGGGGTTGGCTCTTCAGCCCCTCTTGCAGTTCCCATCCATTCTCGCCAACTAATCAAGCCAATTAATCAAGTCTCGCAACCTGTGGTTGACATCGTCCCGAACTTGGTTAGCACACGATATACTTGACGCTTGAGTTTGAGTTGTGGGAACCTTGTTAGCATGTAACTGATATTTCCCAAAGGTGGAGCTGGGGTTTTAAAAAAAAAGGCAAAAAAATCTGATTCTAAAAGTTTTGTTGTTTTTTTTTAATTTTTTAACATTTTCAGCAGCATATGCCACAACTCATGGCCATGAGAAGATTCCCCTTTATAAAGCCACAAATACCATTACAGTAAGTCTCTCCAGTGAACCAGTCTTGCTAACTGGACCTCATTTCAAGGCTCCAAAGTAACCTGCAGAGCCACAACTGCTTCCGGTTTTAGCATGGACCTCCATCTGTGATTGTACCGTACATGGATTTGAACCAAGCAAGCCTCCATGTCAACGTTCCCCACTGCCTTTTACAGTAGAGACTCATCACAAGAGCAGGTTTTCCATCCTTTCATTCATTGTTCTATTAACTCAGTTAGCTACATTTGGACGTAGCTCGACCAGGAGCCCGTTCACAACCTTGAAAGGAACGCAAACCTTTTTTTTTTTTTTTTTTAATTTTCTTTTCACTCTGTGTTTTATGAGGAGAGTGGACAGCAGGTGGGGCGTCCCCCCCCAGGAAAGCTCTGTAGGAGCTTATCTATAGGCAGAGCAGAGAACAGAGGGGTAGAGTACACAGGGGAAAAAGGAGATAGACGTTATTAGAGAGAGAGAGAGGGAGGCACTGTATGTCTGAAAGCCTGGTGTGAGTCATATTAGAGCCTGTGGAGTTCAAACACAAAGCCTGCTTCCTCTTACACTATATTAGTCCACCTACGGGGATAACACCACGCCGTCTTGTTCAGAGTCTGGTGCGACCCGGGGCATTATCGTCTCGCCTGGCCTTTATCTTTGCCTTTTACAAGTCGGTGCAGAGCCATCTCTTCCCCAGGATCAGTTACAGAAACACTTATCAAATCACTTACGTATTCCTGTATCTCTGTATCTAATCACAGGGCATGTAAGCAGCCCTGCAGACAGATCTAAAGAGCATTGATCTATCCTCTCTATGTCAGTGCATTACTGTGGTTTTTTTTTTTTTACTGCATTGCAATGCTCTTGCCCCCCCATCTCTTAAATCAAGATCTCTGCCTGAGTCTTTGGCTTCTGCTACAGAGCGAACCAATATCTGCTTGATCACCCTCACAGCCAGTCTAAACATTTCCTGTAATAATAGTATCACCTTGACCCTGAGGCCAGCAGGTAGCCTCGCCACCTCGTCACGACACCTATGATAAGTCGTTTTTTCACTGCAGCCACTTGATTTTTTTCCCTTTCTCTTAATATATGGAGTATTTCTTTTGATGAGGCAGAAAGCAGTGGATTTGATGTAAGAGCTTCAAGGTCACAGTTGTTGTAACAAATTGTAGGTTCAATGAAGTGTATCTTTGTGATTTAAAGATGCTAAAATTGTTTCTGCAGGAAGGTTTTGGACAGTCTAACATTTAAAAAGAACCCCACTTGCCTCTATCCAATTTAACAAGTTTACAGCCATTCGACAGCCCCATGAAATGTATGGAATTTAGAAATTTCCCTTGGACCTGCTAAAGAGTTTGGTGAATTCCAATTGATCTTTAGGATTAATCCTTTGGGAACCATGGGTATCTGAATCAAATTACATCAACCCTGTTGCTACACCAGAGGACAAGTCAGGACAAAAGTCAGCAGGATTCATCCTCCGAGAACCAGGAATGTCTGTAGAGACTTTAATGGCAACCAATCCAATGGTTGTTGAGATATTTCCAGTCTGGACCAATGACTGTCATCCTTAGGGCAGTGTTATCATCGTATCATCATCATGTTATTTGTTAGCAGTCATAAACAAAGAGTTTGCAGTGTTTTATAATCAATTAGTCAGAAATGATGGTTGCTGGGGAGAGAAAAACATCTTAAAAGAAACAAATCATAAAATAACAGCAAAACAAGATGCCGCACTCGTACTAAACTACTTCATCTCTGGCAAAGCCTTTTTTATATGCACAGAGGAAAAAATGAGAAGCAGCGGTGGAAGACAACAAGAGGCAATGAATGAAAGTAACCGAAGAACAAAAGCAAAGAGCAGAGAGCTGTGTCAAAACAAAGGTCAGCACCGAAGTGATCTGGGGAAATATGATGACCAAAGACAAAATACCAGCAAAAAGAGAACAAACGTATTCTCCTTCGGTCTCTCAAAGGTTACAAAAGAACCAAGAATAACTTGCACAAGCGCAATTCGCCTTCACACTGCTGTAGAGCTCTTACACCCACTATCAGAGACACACGGTACATATTTACATCAAGGTACGTTTAAACGCAAACCTAGAGATGCACTGACATGCACCTATCGTGTCTGAAGAGTTTCTCCGGTCTCCATTGTGACTCGAGTGAGTCTCCCGCCGCGCCGCGACTTTGTGCCCGGGCTGTTGCATTAAGAGAGTCTTTCAAGAAGTTTCGCAAGGGCTCTTTAGTGAGTAAAAAAAAAGAAGCGTAAAAGGGACGGCGATTGAAAGCTGGCGTGCTGGGGGGTGTTCAGCGTGCAGCCGGGGGCTGGGGTGGGGGGCAGCTAATGTGACAGTGGAGCCCGGCCCCAGAAGGTGTACGCGTCGGTTAAATGAACGGAACGAAGAATGGAGCGAAGATGTGCTTGTCTCGGCTGAGGCCTCGTTTCGCACAATTTCCATTTTCTTCCTCTTTCTCTGCTGAAGAATGGCTTCTATTCAGTCTGCTTTTACACACAGATGGAGAAGCATATGTTTCACCTTGTTAAGGAAAACCCCGACCCTGGTAGGCGAGAGGCTCGCACGGGAATGTTGGTGGGGAGGACTCAGAACGCTGAAGTTGACGAATAGATCGGTTAGAGGACTTGTTGTCGAGAAAACATGGTAAGGAGCGAAGCTATTGACCAGATTATTGTGAAGTTCGGCTTGAAAGTTCATGGTCTCCAGAGGATGACTACTAATGATCTAGGTGGACCCTGGCTTTTTTTTCTAGCACTGGCTTCAACCCAACATTTCCACATGTAACGAGGACGTATCAACTTTTAACATCTCGACTGCCTTATAATCGTCCTCTGCTCTGCTCTGCTCTGCTCTGCAGAGGACGAATCCTTTTCATTCCAGACACTACAGCCTTTCGTCTTGCATTGTCTTCCTCCGGACACTACCTGCATATTTAGGCAAACATTTTCATAATCTAATCAACATTCTACCACCTTTTCTACTTACCACATTAACACTCCAGAGGCGTTCGACCCTTTGATTCTGACAACATCATGACCTATGATCTAGCACTTGAGGAGAATAATTGGTCAGCGTGTTGCTCATTCGGTCCGACACACCCATACTGAGGAGGTGTAATGAACATTTCAGCCTCGGGCACTAGCTGGTCTAACATTTTTGATATTTTTCCTCCCTGGGTTGGACAATGCTGATTTCTCCCATCTTTAATATTTGAGGAGAGCAGGCAGAGCTTTTTCAGAGGATATCTGACGTAATGTCGGGCTGGTGTTGAGACATTCTCATTCACCTCTGGCAGGACTGATCCGATCCGATGTCTCTTTTACAGTATATGCTAAAAAGGATTTCACACTGCGGCATATATGCTGGGCGCCGCTGTCTGAAAGTTACTTTCTGAATGCTTCCCGAGGGTTGATGGAAGAGGGGGGTTGGTATTGCAATAAGATAATTCACCTCCTGTCAGGTATTTTATGTGTCATAGAGTGATACATTTAAATAAATGATAATTTTCAAAGTCTGTTGAAGG
The DNA here is from genome assembly GCA_016859345.1 of Istiophorus platypterus. NCBI lineage: Eukaryota > Metazoa > Chordata > Actinopteri > Istiophoriformes > Istiophoridae > Istiophorus > Istiophorus platypterus. The sequence goes on along the minus strand of CM029132.1, from coordinate 3,771,286 downwards.
TACCGGACCAGAAACATTCGCTCGTGTAAGATGCCAATCTCACATCGGTACCATTGAAGATTACAATTTATTGCCAAGACCAAGGTCCTTCTTCAGGACAAACCTTGGCCCAGCATTAAATTACAGCATTAAGGCTCGGAATGTGTGATTGCCGTCATTTTCGTCACATTTGCCCTTGTCATTGTGCCTCAGGCAGTGAAGAATCCTCTTTTATGTTTCAAGCAGGGGGGAAAGACCTCGGGAAGAGGTAAACACAAAGCACAAACAGCAACTCAAACCGCATCAACAGGAAATCCACAAGGTCAAAGACATAATGGGTTTGCATTCGACAAAAAATATAAAAAGGAAGAAAAAAACACAACGTGGGTAGGTTTAAACTGGGTTCATTGTTGAAGCGAAGGATGTGAACTCGTTTCCAGGATCATTTTGTCTTAGAACATAAACAAACCCTGCACTAGCCGCCAAACACGGCGTAGGTGCACGCGAGACGGGGGCGGCGCAGGCCGAGGACGAGGCCCAGGGCGGCTGCCCGACGAGCGCCGCGGACACGACGGACCTCCCGACGCGGATGTTTGGGCTCGCGCCGTCAGAGCACGAACCCGGCCCGTGAACATCGCTCGCCGGCTGTGACGCAGCACGGCGCGGCGCGGGACGGACGGGAAGACCGGAGGGGAACCGCCGCGGGCCTGTCGCACCGTGTGCAGCCGATGTTAAAATGGCCGCCCTCACCTCACAGACGGAAAGATTTTGAAGCAGGGCTATAAAACTGGACATATGGAAACATAATTACCAAACTACATATAGAAAATATATATTTTTTAAAGTTTATAGCCAAAATATCGTGTCTCAATATGTTGTTTTATTTTTTGACAAGAAGTACTTTTTGCTTACATATTGTAAAAAAACAACAACACTGTACTAAGTTAATATCAGATAAATATTATAATTGGTGGTGGAAGGTAGTTTTTTTCTTATCCTTCCTTTAAAGTGTATGTAAACACCGTCATAGAATAAGAACAACATAATCCAGCAGGGTGAGGTCAGCTCTCAGCAGATCTCAGCGGCTGTCGGGTCGATGACGGCGGGATCGGTGAATATTCTCCGACGTAGCTGAAACTGTACGTGTCGCACGCTCAGTTGAAACCTCCGCGGTCCGTCATGCGACGGTCACTGCAGGGGGGCTGCAAACATTTCATGGCCATCTAGCTCACGAGACGTTCAAGCACAGTGGGCGGCAATTCACAAATGAAGGTTTTGAGCCTAAACACTAAGAAGCGGGAGATTTTTGGAGACATAATACATGATATTCTTCGGCCATTATGTCCACCTTATTCTTAACATTGTAAGACAAAGTCCCATTTATACATCTAGTGAAGACCCTCAAGTGTTATGTTTACCTTAATTTGAGCATAACCTTAACACTTAAACACCCGAGTTTTAATCTTCGAACATCCATTTAACAGAGTGAGGACTGAGTGAAAATGTCCTGACTGAGGGTTTTGCCCTTGTGAGGATCCTCGCTCTGAACAAAAAACGTCCTCACGCTCAAGGTCTATGTAACTTGATTTTTTTTCTCAGAGATACGAGTGCAGGAACACAGCGCACGTGCGCACGCACACACACAAACACACATACACAGAGAGAGAGAGAGAGAGAGAGAGAGAGAGAGGGAGACATAACCTTGGGTTTGATGCTTCATTCACTGTCCTTTATTTTTTTTTCTTCCAGCCAAATCATCCGCGCTGTCAAAAGGAAAACGGTAAACAGGTAAATGAGCTCGCTATTGACTTCCACCCATGTGGCTTCCACCTGACTGCAGCAACACATGTACATCAGTGAACATGGAGAGGAGACGAGTGCGGGGGGGGAGTGTCTCGTCCAGGCCTTTCTTTTCTATTTCGCGGTTCACTCAGGGGGGAGGAAATGGGATTTTTTTTTCCTAGGAGCCATCCACCCGTGCAGCGATGGTCCATCCACCCGTCACTGCACCATCAGCTCCTTCGCTTAAATCGGATTTATGAGGTAGTAAATAGTCACAGAGAAAAAGGGAGGCAAGAGATCATTGTTGAGGGAAAAAAAAAAAAATCCCAAATTTTATCCCACGTGAATATTCAGACGGATGAAAATTGGATTAAAAATAAAATACTGTGTTTTTACATATTTGACTGTGACACATAATGAGCATTTAACCCTCCTCCTCGCGCTTTAGGAGACTTTAGGGATTTTCTGGCATATTTCGGATCATTTGTCGTGGGCGGATGAGATTCGTCACCAATTCGTTCCGACATGGAACAAATCTACTCCCCTCACGGGGTGAAGGGACGCGGTTCTCTGCCAAAGGCCCAACGGTGAAGCCCGTCACGAGAACCTCCGACCTGCTGCTGAAACGTTTCGGCGAGGAAAGGAGAAGAAGTGAAATTTTCCTTGAACCGAAAAAAAACCCCAAACAAACAAACAAACAAAAAAAAAACAGCGGCGGCAGCGGAAGTTCACGTTCATCGCCGAACTCGCAAAGGTCACGGGCTCGTCAGACACGGCGGAGCAGGAGCCTAGTGAAAGGTCCCATCGTCTCCCGGCCCCTTCGAGCGTGAAGAAAATGTGCACTGACAAATTTAGAGTTAATGACGGAAGGAGGGGGAAATGCTATTTTTGAAGAATGGAATTGCAACCTTCATTTTTTTACCCCCCGATCCCCCAATTTGCCAGAAATAACTGTCGTAGTGCCAGCTGACCCCACCGTCGTGGCCGATGGGGTCTGAACGAGCGGGCAGCTGCCCGGATTGTATCCTCCCCTCGAAATAAAGGCCAAACGTCTCTTGTTGGTCAGATTGTGGATAAAACACCCGTTGAAATGTATGACCAGGGAGCACGTGTGACTCAGTTGCCGTCGTGTGACAGAAGCTTCAGGGGGAAACTGGCCGACTGCAGCTTTGACAATAAAAAAAGAGATAAAAACCCCAGCACAGAAATCCCATTGCACTTTTTTTACTCACCATCCTAACCGCCGCATGTCTCCACCGTGCAGCCGCTGTTTGACACCGGACCGTATTTAGTCGCCTCTCTCCTCCTCAGGTCTAAGTCAATCTAATTTATTCTGGGGGAACAGACGGTATTTTATCGCTGCAGAAATTAACCTGACACAACCGCTGGCTACATCATCCTGTCACGCCTGGAGGGAGCCCTCTTTGGTAATTTTTTGATTGGCCTGATACGGAGCTTTAATTAAAAATTCAATTCTGGACCATCAGGCAAATATTTAATTTAAGGTAATTAATTCTGGTAGTCGATCAAAGTCTCACCGTATGTGGACGGTTCTTTATTAATACTCAATGTAACGATCAGATTATTAAGTTTAGTTTTATGCTGCTACCACATCTGTACTTTGGTTCACTTCATCCGCAGCAAGAAAATAAAGATATATTGTCCTTCATGTTCACACTGACTTATTACCAACAAACCAAGATACATAACCATTTTTTAATTTATGAGTAAACTTCATACAATGTGCAGTAAAAAGAAAGAAAATGAAATCATAAGAATTTCTGCTATTTCCACTCTTTTCCCTTGAAAAAAAAAAGCACCAGTTCTGCTCGGTTCAGTTGCACACAGTTTATCAAGGTCTCTCGGCAGGTGGGTTCTTCTAAGCTTGTTGGAGAACCTGCTACGGTTGTTCTGTCTCAGTGTCTTCTGTCACTACATGTGGCCCCAGCCCGACTCCCAGACATTATTTAAGGGAGTTAATAGGCTTTTGGATTTGAGCCAAAATCGCAGATGCACCATCACAAAATCCCTCTTGCATCTCAAATAAAATCAGACCAGGGTTTGCTTGGAACCGCACCAAGGCCCCGATTCAGACCATCTTAGGCCAACTGCCTAGTCCACACAGGGTTTAGCAAACCAGTGTTTGCCTAAAATGAACAAAACAATCATTTCAGTTGAGAATTTTTGCAAGTTTGATAAACATTGGGTTTAAAGTGGTATGTACAGCCTCCAGGAAAAAGCTGCATGATGGGGCTCTCGCCTTCTCCTGCCTATTCAGCTTTTAAATGTTTCCACGCTGCCAGCTACACACACTAGCTGAGGTCTCTATTAGGAACAACGTACTAACACCAGGTAGTTCCTCCTTTCTCGAAACAGCCTCAATTCCTTGTGGCATGGTTTCCACAAGATGATGGAAATATCCTCTCTGGGTTCTGGTCCGAGTTGACATGACTACATCTGGTAATTGCTGCAGATCTGTCAGCTGCACACTCATGCTGCCAGTCTCCCGTTCTAACGCATCCCAAAGGTGGTTCAACTGGATCCGGATCTGGTGGCTGGGGAGGCCACTGGAGGTCATGGTCATGGTCGTGTTCATTAAAACAAGGCAGCTATTTCCTTGTGACATGGAGCATTATCTTGCTGGAAGTAGCCGTTAGCAGATGGTTAACTATGGCCATAAAGGGAAGCACATGGTCAGCGACAACCCTAAGACGGTGATTGATTGATTGCTATTAAAGGGCCCGAAGTGTGCAAAGAAAACATCCCCCACACCATTACACCACCACCAACACCAGCAGCCTGGGCTGCTGAGGTTGGCTCCGTGGATTCATGCAGCTGATGCCGAAATCCTGACCGTGTCCAGCAAACACTACCCAAAACATGTGAAATACTCAAAACTGTTAGAGGCCTGCACCTTCTAAACAGAGGGAAAATAACACCTGAACCCTCCAAACACTAAAATGAACTGAACACAAAAAAGTGGCCTGCAAAAATGCTATTCTGCATTCAGAACCTACAAACTATGGAAAATCTTTCACTTGAACAGATTCTAGCAAACATTTTGAACTCTGAACACAAGAAGGCGCTATTTCTATTACAGGAAGTGGATGCCATTCAACTCAACCTTGCTTAAAGTGCATGCAATGCATTCAGATGTTTTTTCTTTGTTACTTCCTGCTCTATTTACAAACTCCAATTTGAGGATATCAGCAGAATGTTTGACTGGGGTCCAAAAAAAATTACGACCTAAAAAAAAAACGGGCGATCCGTCAGACAGCCTGACAGAACGTCGCCAATTGCGTCAAGTAAATACCGAACATGGTAAACGTTATGATAAAGACACATGTCCAGTATGTGGGAAAGGCCGTTGTGAGTCCCTTAATGAGCGTAAATTCTTTGGAAAATTTGTTCTTTGGGGGGGGGGGTTAAAATCTCAGAAGAGAGATCAAGAGTAAACTCCCAATGTAGCATCTGGCAGACACTTTAATCCAAAGAACATTAAATGTGCTGATACTATTTTAGCATGGGAAACATCGCCCGTTTCCAAACCATGACTCCGGTTCTATCGGCAACACCTTTTTGGGGAGGGGTGTCTTCAATCTTGTGCTCGTCCATGGCCAAAAATGAGGAAAGCGGAACTCAATGGCTGACTCATTGGAGCAAGTGCCCCCAACTCATCACCCACAGTTCACACACTGTATCCCTGTATACACACTTATTCAACCGGTAAGCTCCGACGGACCTGCATTGGCCTGTCTGCTATTTCGCTTTGCCGCTGAAAGCAAAATTAGACTTAAAAGAAATGAGTTTGAGAAGCTCGAACACAAACATAATGTTGTTTTCGTTTCCCTCCCTGCTCCAAAATCAACAGTATAAAACAGTCTATTCATTCGATCATAAAAAGCAATTTAGTTTAAAAAATTCCTCTCAGGATAGCCTGTCATTACTCACAGTTGTTTAAACCTTCCCTCCGGCCAAAGTTTAAACGAACCCAGATCTTGGAAGATGGAAATGGGTGATTTTCCACCAGACCGTCCATCCGCCTTTAACACCACTCAGTAGGCAATGAAATGTTGCCGGTGGTACGTCCGTGTGACACCGGACTGGTACGGACTCGAGTTCAAAGAGACTTGAATTCGAGTCCGTACCAGTCCCTGTAAGATCATAGATCTGGTCAGCAGGACTAGAAGCCTTCTGTCATGTTTCCTTCAAATAAAATCCCTCATTCACATTATTTCACAGTTTGGACGGTGGAGGTTATAATCACTACAGGCCATTTAGGAAGAAGTTTAAATCTGGGTCGGCAACAATGTAAAAATATGTGGTTTGCCAGGAAATACGCGCCATGTGGTTGAGGAAAACCGCGTGTGTGCGGTCCGACATGTTATGGTATCCAGCTCCGATCTGCTGTGCCCGTGTTTATCTGTGGAAAATAACACATGACTTCGCCTCATGGAAATCAGTGGGATCCGATTCCTCAAGATGTTCGGCGTTTCATTGGCGGCATGGTGGTGGGGGGGGTGACACATGCAGAGGTTTAGGCACATTTGCATACTCTGACAAAAGAAGTTAACTCGTGAGAATCCACTTCCCTCAGGAGGTTTTTGTTTGTTTTGTTAGTGGAGGTTGATTGGCTGTGACAGAAAATAGGACTTTCTGCTAACAACTGAAACCGTCTCTCCTCTCCAACGACGTTCCTATCTTTCTTTTCCGTCTTTCCAGTCCCTCGATCCTCTCGTTCTTCTGCGCTTCTGTCCTAACCCAAAGACATGTGTGAAAAAACCAGTGGACTATGCATGATTTTCTTGCTATTTGTAAATCTGGAATTACACTTGTTCACATTTTATAATGATGCTAAGCAACACGTGTCCAGTCTAAAACATAATTGTCTACTATGCGCGGTATTCGTGTCCTGAAACAGTACTAAATGTACTTTTGTCAAAATAATTTAGACGAAAAAAGTTCTATCTTTTCAGCCTCTGTTGGCAATAAACATACGTTGATGACCTATTTTTCACAACAAAAAGGAGGTTAAATAAAAAGGATCCACTGAAATCAAGAACCATGGTGAAAATGTATTGCATCTTTCGTAAAGAAACATACTCACAAAGGAGCGAACCCGTTTTATTGGTTTGTCTCAAACAACAGCCTGCGTGCATCTACGGAGTCGCGCTGTAGCTCCCGATTAGTAAAACAGTTTCCTCTGCCGCCTTAAATATCTCATGATCTGAGGTTTATTTAGCTGCTGCTTGACATGTTGCAAAAAAGCCAAAAATTGCAGACCAGTATGCCATTTTTAAAACTGTCAGATTTATCACCAAACTTTTTACTCCTTTAGCAACTTTCAGCTCGTTGTTTTCAGTGTCCAGGCCCTGCCACTTTGCTGTTTTTGGTTGACTCCCTCGGCTCTCATTGACCTCATTTCCAGCTGCAGCGGGACGTTGTTTTTGGTGAGAGGACTCTGTTGACCAAACTTTATGCTACCTTGTTTAGCGCTAGGCATCGGACGGACAAAGTTAGCGACAAGCCGTTGAACATAGTGTAGCATTTAGCAGCTAGAGAGAAAAAATAGCTGTCTCTTTAGTTGGTGGAGACAAAAAAAGAGCTAAAAGGGGAGTGAATTTCTGACTTATCAATCTATTATGTTGCTCTTTGGCTGCAGGACGTGTAAATATGCTACTGTTCACGCTAAAACGTTAGCCACAACAGTTTAGCGAGGCCATAATATGTAAGTGTTGTGTTTGCTGCCTGTCTCGCTGTGATTAAGGGGCGAAGTCTGCAATACAAGTAAATTTCCACAACTGATTAACTCCTTATCTCTCTATTTCTTTTTTATGATATTATGTTCTCTTGTATTACTTCTCTTTCTCGCTGCCTCGCTGAGAAACATCAGGGGAATGTGATGGTGGCTGTCTGTTTTGTATTCTGGCGACATTTACATGAGCCACAGGCAAAAAAAAAAAATGTACACACACACACACCCACACAAACACACACACAGACACAGACACACACACAGAGACACACACATTCTCAAACCATGCAAAATTAAACAGATGCCGATCTCGTGCACAAACAAACAAACACAGATTAGAGACACGGCTGTGACAAGTCCAACACACACACACACACACACACACACACACACACACACACATAGCGGCGGGGAAAGCAGAGATGCTCAATTTCACACACACACTCTCCCACATGAGGGATGTGTAGGGGTTGATTAATAGCGTAATGACTTTTATAGCAGTGCTGCGAGCTGGGTAACAGGTTTCATTGTATCCCAGGGAATAATGGTAGTAACAGCGAGGACGGGGACGATGACGAGGACGATGACGGGGACGATGACGGGGACCAACCCCCCCGACGAGTCTGTTTGGGGGGGTACTTAATGAATGTCGTGCAGCGCTGTGTGGCGAATGATTTTTTTATGCGGCACAACGTTTTGGAAGTGACTTACGCGCAGGTGGACTCTCGACCCACTTTATTACAGCTGGAAGTAATTGTGGTCAGGTTTTATGGGCCCGTGACATTAGTCAAATGCGGGCGGCCCCTACGAAGCGCTATTCAAACATTTACGGCCATCTCCTGTAGATTCACCTTGAACTGTGCCTTCGAACCGAGGTAACAACGCCGCAGGGGAGGAAGGAAAAAAAAAAGAAAAGCCTGGGAAACGTGAATGTGACAGAGCCAGATTTTCTTAGCGGAGAATCGATAAGGCTGCTGTTAAATTACATAGCTCATCCTAGGGTTATATATGTTCTTTACAAAGGCAGTCAAGGTTCAAAGTTGGATTTTAACAGGAAACGTGACCAAAACAGCAAGAAAAGTAAACTTACTTTCAGTCGGTCTCCTTTTGTCTTTCCTTCTTCTACTCTTGTGCTTTTTTTAAGACTCATAAGGGACAAAAATTACAAATTTTTCTAAAGCTATAAAAGTTATAATTTATGGCATAAGTTTACTGGGTTGGATACTCCATATTTCCTTCATGCAAATAACCATTGAATAATTGAATGGTCCATTTGACTGCTGTTTGCCAGCTGGCTCTATTTATAGCTGCAGAGAAAATGCAACTCTTTATCATTCTCTCATTTTCCTTCTCCAATTTTTCAACCAGGGTCAAAAGATATTTCCACGTATCTCATCATCATCACCTTACATGCGTAAAGGCCAATAAATCATCTGCGTCCAACCTACGCCGTATCCAGGGCGTAGCCGTGGATCGTACACTGTAGCCTGGCCTGCACCTCCCAAAAACTAACTATGCATCGCAACAGCGCAGGTCGGCTTGGTAGCATCGCATTTCCGGCTTGTCCTCCTTCACCGCCGCCGCACACACAGTCTCCTCCAACTTCGTCTTTCATTTCTGCATTCCAATAAATTCAGGAAAACTAAAGCTGCGGACATCCATCACTTCTGATTCCGCCAAGATCGACTCAATTTCAGTCGCTGTTGTTTCAAAGTGCGGCGACACACTGATGGCAAACAGGTGGAAAGAAACTCAGCGCAGTGGCATGTAAAGGCCACTGCTAACTAGCCGTTTGGCGGTGAAATTTGCAGAGCGACACAAATGCAGAAGTATAAATGCTCATGATGGCGTAGGCCACTTACGGTTGTTACGGCGTTACGGCGTAGGTACGGCGTTACGGCCTAGGTACTGCATAGGTACGGCATAGGTACGGCATAGGTACGGCATAGGTACGGCATAGGTACGGCGTACTTACGGCATTACAGCATAGGTACAGCGTAGGTACGGCGTAGGTACGGCGTAGGTACGGCGTTACGGCGTAGGTACGGCATGTGTACGGCATCGGTTCGACATAGAAGCATAAAATGGCCATAACGTTCCTTTGCGTTAGCACAGTGTCTGATTCCCCATCAGGGTTCCCTCTCCTCAACCAAGGTGACTTCACCGGTTACGATTCAGGTCCTCCGAGGTTCCCCGATCAGCCCACCTGCTCCCTGCCCCCCCCCCCAGACGGGAGGGATGATATTGTACTCATATATTTCAATGGACTCATTTCACAGGATCTCGGCCCAGCGCTTTCCCCTTTTAGACTTCTGAGTATTAAATCCGGACTCTGTGATAACATAATCCCGTTGTTGTATTTTTGTATTCGTACTGACTGTCAGACCTTTCCTTTCATGTTACGTAACCACCGTTGTCATCTACATATCCCCCGGCACCTCGAGCCCTGAGGGGGGAGACGGATCCGTCTTTGAACCTCCCTCCCGAGGTTCCTTCCATTTCACTCCCTTTTGTCTCCAAGTTTTTTGGGTGTTTTTTTTTTTATGCTTTTTGTCTTTTGCGAAGCATCTGGCGTTGTGTACGATTTCTGGCTCTATAAATAAACCGGACTCTCTTGGATTTTTACTTGAAGTTTTTGGCGCACACGCATGCACACACACACACACACACACACACACACAGCACGTGTCCATATGCGGATTTCTGGACCGTTTCCTCGTTGTGTTGATGGACCGACTTGCGTACTCCTCTTTTCCGCCTGCGGACAGTTTTCCCGACACAGGTTTCAGAGAGGTATGGAACACTGAAAACACAGAATGTCTGGAACCTCGGCTGTCAGGGCAACGCAGCTGCAAAGAGGTGACTCACAGTGCACGATTTTTAAATTTAGGTACGAGACTAATAATATAAACAGGAGCAGAGGAAAACATTTTTTGGTTACGGCTCTTCCTTTAAAGTGCCCTCATGCGTCTGCATCACCAATATCCCACCTCCACTGCCTTTTAAGGTAAATTCCACCTCACATGAGCCGCAAGGAGAGAGATTATATACATCACTGACACCATATGAAGTGATGTAAACTGTCAGAAGAATGCATCTCTACTCGCTGCCAAATTGGACACTGGTTCATAATCACAAAACGTCCAAGTCTCAGACATGAGTATCGTCAGATTTTCCAGGCCTCATGATGAAAAAGCTTCCTTTTTTTTTTTTTCTTGGGTTCAGAGAGAAGAAAAAAAAGGTCAATCTGGTGACGATGAATCCGTCAAACTGCATCTTAAAAGCCTTGACGTCATATGTTCATAGTAATAGTAGCTTTACCGTCGTTATATTGAGGGTCAGACAACAATATAACGAAATTTAAATAATCGCTCCCTGAGGCAGAAAACAGTTTAAGACAATTAAAAGCAATTTAAGAAATAAAAAAAACATCTAAAGTAATTAGATAGGGGCAATAAAGTGCTACACATGGGAAATAATTAATATCTGCATATTCATGTAGATAATAAGCGTAGGTTGGCGTCATGGCGCAGGAGCCTCTTCGGATTTTTTTTTTTTTTTTGAATGTCACAAAAATCACACTATTTTTTGCAAAATCAGTCATTGTTTTTTTTGTTTCTTTGTTTTTTTTAATTAAGGTGCTGCTCAGGACAAGCTCAAAGAAAAGAAAAGCAAGAAAAGAAAAGTTCTTTAGAGAAAATATTGAGAATGGATCAAAGTCAGGCGTCAAAACAGTTTGTGCAATAAAAGTTCAAATTGCCTGTAGTTAAACCAGAAAGGGAAAAGACAGTTCCTCCAATTCCCATCACGGACTTTTAAAAATCTCTAATAACTCAATACCGAGTGTGAGGCCAGTGACTGCTCAAAATCAATATGCATTACAGCTGGAGACTTTTTTCTTTGCTTCAGGGAATGGAGGGAGTTTTTTTTGTTGAACGGTATATTTCAACAGTGAAAATTACTGGAGCGAGAACAGATTCAAAATGTCAGAACTCTATACAGGAAGCCCCCCCGGAGCAACCAGCCGACATGTATTTAGTACGGTAAATGTGAGCCAGTTAATACATTGATTCAGGTTAATTAAAGGCATAATGCTCCATCAGTTATTAGCTTTACCTCCTCGCAGATAACTTTGAAGTTGCAATTTGCACAAAAAAAAAAAAAGGAGGTCTTCCTGAGGCAAGCACCAGGTGTAAATAAACTAGGCTGAGTCTGGAGGATGAGCCCCGGGCAAAATAAATTAAGCCCGGGTTTAATTAGCCATTAATCTATTCCGCTGAGGTCGACCTTGCGTGATTACAGCTCGTTTTTACCAGAAATTCCAGTTTTCCTCTGTCGTACCCAACGACAAAAAAACAAAACAAAAAACCGAAACAACATAAAAACGAGATCCTGTCAGTTCTTATCCATGCTCTTTCTGCAGCATCATGCTCCTAATGGATTTACCGGAATTTTAAGTCGACTCGGGAATCATCTCCGGGGCGAGAGCACTGCCGGCACGGCGGCAATCCATCCATTTATAGCTCACTTCTGGAAAACTTCATTAATATTGTTCCTCGTATGCAGGCGCCTGGAGTATTAAACCCCCCCCTCGGAGGAAAGAGCAGTCCAACACTCAAACTCAGATCTAACTAATATTCAGGCTTCAGAGAGATGTACCCGCTGCACTACGCTGCCAAGTCCTCGACTGGTCTCATGCAGGACTGATTTGCTGTGATTTCTGGGTAGATTTGGACCAAACCGGAAAAACACGGGCGAACCAATCAAAACGTGTCAAACCGCACGGGTCTGTTCGCCTCCAGCGGGAAACGTTCGCCTTAAAAGAACATGTAAAAAGTGTAAAAAATCCGGATCGAATTTGCATAAAACCTCCAGCGGAGCGGAGATTTCCAGACAGCGGGACAAGAGCCAAGCTAATGGTTACGTGAAGCGTTTTTAAATTGTGGAAATTCTTGGCATTAAAAGTTTATATCTTTCATCATTAAAATATATTTATTTCATCATCCCCAAGTCTACATGTTGCTCTTACTGTTCCCAGATTATTACCAAAATATTCGGTGCTTGTACTGGTTGCGAGGTCTCACCTTTACTGTCACATTACTAATCATAAACCCTTTCTTTGATTTCAGGCCAGATCTGGGCTGCTAAACATGCACCTGTGTTTCCAACTGCTCAGCTCAGACTGCCGATCGGAGGAAACCGGAGAAGGAGTTAGACTGAAAACGTCAATCACGGAAAAAACACCTTGATCCCTGCTTCAATAGCAGTTTTTCCAACCCCCCCATGGTCAAAGCTATTTTTGAGATGTTTTTCCTTTATTTTTTGGTCCAAAAAAAGACTTGCAAACAGTACGTGCTAATTTTTTGAATATGAGCATTATTCCTTTTCCCATCTTGAGTCATTCCACTCATTTTGTTCTCCCTGTTGCAGCCATTCATTCAGATCTACTCACTGTGATTGTACAGGATGAAAATAAAAACATCTGAGGCTACTCGAGCTTGGAGCCGACTTCTTGTTTTCAAGTAGGTTTTTTTTTTTCCCGGTAGTTTAAAACCCTCTGTGAAGTAAGTCAGCTGTTGCTGCTAAAGCTCAGTAGGATCGGAAATCTGCTATTTTTTTTCTTTGAATGCACAACATCCATCACCATTTCATTTCTGGACAAAAGGCACGTTGGAGAAAACCACAAATCCCAAAGCTAATGTTGAACGAAGTCGAAGGCGTCGTATATTTTGGAGAAAAAATTGCTTCTCTCCATCTCCCTTATCTGAGCTAATGCTAACTTTACCTTACGCTACGAACCGAAAGCATAGCTCCTACACCCTGTACGCTGAGCCGTGGCTCCTTACGCTAAACGGAGCGGAGGAGATTCGGTAATGTGAAACTTGTGCAGTTGGTCCTATGCTCCTGAAGCTACGATAGCAAACATGCTATTAGACGTGTTATCCGGCTGTTCACGTTGGCAGGCATGCGGATGGTGGTATCCGCCGACGCTATATACAAAAGTGAATATAACGTGCTATGGAGGATTGTGTTTGGATACAGTATAAAGAAAGAAAAGGTATTTCTGGGACCCTTGATCCAACCGTTGATCCAAATTCATACTGAACCTTCTTTTTTTCTGGCTAAGACAGTTCAAAGAACATAACACATGATAGGTTGGGTACAACCAGTGTGGTTTAGTCTGTGTAAACTGATATAATGTAGGTGGAGTCAAGCCATCAAGTATTTGCCCCCAGGGGGCCGGGGGGGGGGGGCAGGAATGGTGTCGCCCTCAAAGGGCTCGGCAGATTTTATGACAACACAGGCTGGTTCCCATTGTAGGGTCTAATGAGGCAAAACAGGAACACACACACACACGCAGACGCAGACACACACACACACACACACACACACACATGCTGCGATTCCAATGAAATTTCCTGAGCATTTTTGATTTTGCTTTCTCAGGGTGGACTGAACACACAGCAGAGACCGGAATCCGAAAGGAGACGGGAAACGGAGACAAGCAGCAGAATGAGAAGACGGAGAGACGGCCGGAAGACATGCAGAGAGAGAGAGAGAGAGAGAGAGAGAGAGATGAGCAGAAGATGGAGAGAGGGACCCCTGAAGTCTCCGCCTCATTCCCCCCAAGAGAGCCGCCATCTTTACTTGCGTGGTGAGTGAATGATTCGTGATGCTCAAGGGTCCCTCCGGCAGCACCAAAACAATCAGAATCCGTCCCCCAGGGATCGAGAGGGTCGGCGATCGATAACAAACGACTCGGCGGCTGCTTCACCGTGCGCCGACGCCTTCGGCTCTCTGCTATTCACTGGCAACAAGCCCAAAACGTCTCCCCGGGCGGCGTCAAACTGCGCCGGCGTTGTCGGAATTCCCCCAGTTTGCCGAATGGGGCGGATAAAGTCGCGGATCACGTGCACCTGTCCGGTTTCAGACGTCTTCCTGAAATTATGACATGTGCTAAAGGTAGGGAGACGGGAAACATGTTGGGACATGGCCGGGAAGCAAGAAAGAAGACGGGGCAAGAAGGCGGTTTGAGGCAAAAACCACACAACATCAAGCAGCAGCAACAGTTTAAAGGTGTTTGTTTTTCCTAAGAGGGGATAAGTCAATTTACATATGTCCTCGAAACACAAGGTGAATCCTCTATGAGGCGGCTCCATCGTCGAATGTGACACTAAATTTCACTTGAGGGCTGAGTTTTCAAAGAACACTGCCTGCACAAGCCGCCGTGGTTGCGCGACTATGACAAAATTACCTCCTTTCAGGCAAAATTACCTCTTTTCAGGCGAAAGAGACCGTCAGTGTCACCAGCCTCTGTTCCAGTTCTTCAAAGATCGTGCCCACTCCCTCCAGGGAATCATTAGCGCTCAGTCCAATCTACAACCAGTGTAATTATTTCTTTCGGTATTGTCCCTTCGAGCCTTTTGATGTGCTGAAAAGATGGAGCTGAGCAAACGGAGCATTCAGCTTTTCAGACAGGTCGAAGCAGAAGCTGCCGGTGGGTCTCCCGGTGGGTGCAGAATGAAATCCTATATATAAATAATTTCATTGATACCAATAATATGTGGGTAAAACTGCACACACACTTTATATCTTAGTGAAATAAATAAGAAATTGCAACACCAGACACCGAAAATGTGCCACGCTAGGACGGTTTGGGCGCTGGAGGGAGCGTTGCCAGTCAGCCGGACACCGCGCGGCCGCGGACGAGCCAATGACGGCGAAGCATGGACGCAACAGTCGTCACCAGTCGGCTAAGGCAAGTCTGGCTACAGCGCCGCAAATTAGCACTATGCTTCGAGAGAGGATGATGCACCAACTCAGTCTCCGAGGAAACATAGCTGTGGTTTGGATTATGTTCGTTGTGGATTATGTTTCTGGATGGTAAGAGAGAAAAATTGACATCGAGTCCTGTTTATGGTTCAGTTCAGGTGACTAAAGCACATTGGTTAAGGTCAGGAAAAGATTGCGGTTTTGGTTAAATGTTATTCTTCCGGAAACGTATTACCTGGGGAGACGAGGTCGGATGCCGTTTATACTTTACAGTAAAGAATACCTGAAAACAACATGTTTTGGTATCTACAAAAGCTTCTTATTATGAGGAAAATACAGAATATTAACCTGTAAACTTTGGATAAATCAATATTCTGTAAAATTAAAAAGAAAAAAAAAAGAACACTGCAGGTGTCTTCCAGTAGTTTAATCCCAAACATCTTCACAGGGCAGCTGAGCAGTGAGTCCATCCATGTGTTCAAGATTTAATCCCCGAATCCTTCACATCACAGGATAAACTTTTCCAGCAGCTGTTAACGACCAAGCCTCCCAAGCCGCACCCGCATTCCTGCAGAAATTAAATTTTAATTCCCATTTCCCTGATCAGCGTTACCATTTTCTTTTTTGATTCTTATCAGAACTTACTCCCTCAAAGGCATTTCTGTGGTATTTTTTTGTTTGTTTTGGTTCCAAATGCATGATTGTTTTTTTGCTTTGTTTTTTGTTTTCATCTCAGTTATGGTTCCAATGCAATTTGCGTCACTGAAATCTTATCCTTCCCTGGACCAAACTCCTTTTTGTTTTTATAAACTTCTCAAAGAAGGAAAAAAAAGCTCTGAAACTGCATTATTAAAAATTTGTCTTGGTCTGTTTAGTCGGTTTAGGATATGACGTTGATCGGAGACCTCAGAGGAGACTTACTAATGCATCCATACCTGCGCACTTCTTTGTTGTTGCATGACTCATCATCACGACTATAAAAAAACAAAAAAACACAAAGACAGAATAGAGAGCATGGAATAAAAGGATTTTCCCCTTACTTTTCTGTCACGGAGAAATCCGAAAGTGGCCCGTACAGTAACCCCTGAGGGATCCCCTGAAATGGGAACATCAGTTACCCGAGCGACGAGACGTTAAGTAGGGGTCTCTTAAGGAATCTCCTCGTTGGCCCACACCAGGGAAGTGAAATCACATTGCTATGCGCAGATTTCTCTCAAGGACACAGTGTGGGAGGCAGCAACCAGATGTAATTGCTATTCGCCATGCATTCAGATAGGATCAAATAAAAAAATAAAAAAATGGGATTATGTGTGTGTTGTCCTATCTAATCTAACACCGAGATCGAATTTCCAGGAATATGCTGTTTCATCTCATTATATGCTCCTGTACATTGTGTTTCTGTGTGTGTGTGTGTGAGTGTGTTTGTGTGTGTGTTTACATGTGTGAGTGTGTTTTCGCTGCCTTATCGTCATGTAGAGTGGATTAAACAATAACCTGGTTTGACATTGGGAAAAAACAGAAAAAACAAAAAAACAAAAAAACAAAACGTAGAGCCCTGTTTCTCGGTTTCCATCTCGCCGTTTCTCCGCCGCCCCGACGCCGCCCCGACGCCGCCCCGACGCCTCCCCGACGCCGCCCCGCCCTTCTCTCCCGTACGTAATGAGAGTAACCACCGCTAATCCACGAGGCAGCGCGAGTGGGCGGAAGATGTAAGAGCACGGTGGTCGGGAGGGCAACTCTGTGTGTGTGTGTGTGTGTGTGTGTGTGTGTTGAGGCTTCAGACTGAAACCTCAGCCAGGGTCAGCCCGCCAGACGCAATCCTTGACCAGAAGTGTTCTGCCCTAGTTTCCTTCTGAGTAATCTCTCTTGACAGCCTCCATTCAGATAAAAATTCTGCTGCTGCCACCGCCGCCGCCGCCACCACGTATGCTTGTGGTTGCCCCGGAGAACCAAGCGTTCGGCAGGGGCAAGGAGTTCTCCCCAGAGCGCCTCAGGTGAGGAAGAACCACAGCGGTGAGGTGCAAGATTTAACAGCAGTTAAGTGCATAGCTTGCGTGAGATTAATCCAGAGTTTGATCAAGATGTGATCATGAGCCAGCTCAACATGCACTGCTTCTATTATTAATATTATCATTATTATTGTTATTACTATACATCTTTATGTGGAACCTGGACTTTCCTATGTTCTATTTCCTCTCGGCCATCTCTCTCTCTCTCTCTCTCTCTCTCACTCTCTCTTACTTTTTTCTCCGAGACTCGACAAGCCGACAAAAGGCTTTTTGGCCCCTGGCTTGTCGTCAAGGGTCCGTCACATATTAATTCTCACACACTCTCATTAAGTCACACCGAGTCCGACCCGCAAGCCTCTGGAAGCGGAGGAAATGTGAAAGAAAGGCAGGTCTTGGGGTGTGGCTAAGTGGTGGCGGCGCTCCCCGACGCCGTTCTCCTTTCTAATGAGGAGCGCCTTTGAAGTCGGGAGGGGGCACGGTGGGGATCTGTTCATTTATCAGTGTCTGTGTCAGAGTAAAGAAAGGCCGGACTCTTACTACAAAGGACGAGGGGGAGGCATCAATATTTTAGTCGACATGTTGGAAGCATTAAAAATGGGTTTTTTTTTCTAGGCGTGTTCAAACGAGATGAAACGTTGCCGGTTGTGCTCAGCGGAAGCAACGGTTTCACATCCGTGCTCTGTGAGCTCGCACAAGTAGATCCAATTACTAGAACCGGGGATGGAGGCTGCCAGTGCAGCGGCGGAGAACCATGCAGCACCACCACAGTCTGGCCCTGTGGAGGACTTTTCTTTCTTTTTTTGCAAGCTTTGTTATTACTAAGTGGAGTATCCCGGGAGTAAAACCGACCCACAGGCCCACGT